>VKGM01003428.1:921-16936 GCA_007844875.1 Busseola fusca | reverse complement strand
TTCAAAAACTGTTCAACCCATCAAGTTCAAAATAATTTTCCTAGAAAGTTAATATAAAGTTCTACTTTTTAGGTAAACTTCACATCATTTCATTTTCTTTTACTTTTGGAGCGATTATTTCCGAAAATATTAACATAATCAAAAAATGATTCAGGTAAACCCCTATTCATTTTCAAATACCTATCCAACAATATATCACACGTTAGGGTTGAAATGAAACAAATAATCACTCTGCACTTTACATGTAGGGGAAAAAGAATTTTTTATCTAAGTACTTTTTATTTTACCACTTTGTTGGCGTGATTGATATACATATTAGAACCAAATTTCAGCTTTCTAGTGCTAACGGTCACTAAGATTATCCGTGGACGGACGGACAGACAGACAGGCCGACTTGGCGAAACTATAGGGTTCCTAGTTGACTACGGAACCCTAAAATAAGTATAGGAAGGAACCTTGAAGCAACAACAACAACAAAAATCACGGATTCAAAACAAGTGACAATCAATTACTTTTATATTGCTCATAAAAGCCCCGTCATAATAATTCGCACAATGCAAAGGTATGGTTCAAAGCAAAAGCCTACATCTAAAAACGCCTCGCTGCACAATCCCATGGCCCACTATACAACAAGGCCGATCAATTCAAAATGAACGATCTATTCTGTCGGCTAACTATCGTGCTACGTGTCAGGATGATTGCGTGAGGGATAAGACTAGACCGGATTAAGTAACTCCAGTAGCTGATAAACTAACTTGAATGGAGTCAGAGGCGTCCAATTTGTATCAGAATTGTAAAGGTATTTGCTGTTGCAAATTCCTTCGCTTTGTATTTAACTGCAAACCGTTGGAAAGGTTGGTATATTCTGTAAATTTAGCACATGGAAATTGTAGAATTCCTAGTTGGAACCTAAAGGTGAAAATTTAGTGACAGAGTAATAAAAATGAGACACCTATAAAATTCGCAGATGTCATAAAATGAATTTAAATTCCACTACGAGTGGCCAATAATCTATAATGAGTAAGTAAATCAAAACAAACTTTGCGGTATTCAATTATAGTTCGACTTAAAAGATAACTTTTCTTTGACCAAAACTATTTACAGTATTTTTACGTCTTGGATAGGTGCGTGCTTATTATAAAGCTAGTAATAAAAATATTATAACCGCCATTAAAAGGTTTAAATAATATTATTGAGTATGCTCCAATAGCAAGTCGTAAAATATCATATTTATGACATATTGAGTACTTAATAAAGCTCAAAGACTCAAACCTGAGTTGAGAGCAAAAGAAAAACAGAATGGATGGTATGTACCGAGGATATCGTTAAAATATACTATATCTACTATAGATATAAAATTCTCGTGTCATAATGTTAGTTACCATACTCCTCTGAAACGGCTGTTTTTTATTTTTTTTTTTGGTGGGTGGGAAATCATCAAATGACCTCTCCCGCTCTGAGGGGAGCGGGAGGGCGTGTCAGATTTTTACTGACTAAAACCCACCCATGTTCCTTCACCTGCCTATGCACCCCAGGGAACCCGGTTACTCTTTGATACGCTCCACGGCCCTGGGGCAGGCGTCGGTACATATGGACCCCACGCTATTCTGACTGCATTTCTTTGAGGCGCGCGCGGAACACGACGCGCTGTCGACCCGTGCCTGGTCCTTACCGGGCGGCGAGCGATGCCTACGGTGGCCGGGAGTTTGGTGCCATCTCCCGACGACCAGGGGCCTTATTCTGCTATTACAATAGTGTGACAATGGCAATGACATTGATCACAAAACGGTTGATTTTGACAAGTTTTGTAATCTACTACATACATAAATTTTCAAAGTCAACCATTATGAGATCAATGATAACCTTTGTAAAAGCAGAATAAGGCCCCAGGGCGTCTCCTGCGGCGGCTAGGGGCGTGAGGACGCTGCGACTGCCTCTTGCTCACGCGCTCCGCCTCCTCCTTTGCGAGCATTACTGCTTCGCAGAAGCACGAACGATTTTTATGAAATTTTGTGTGCATATCGGGTAGTCTGAGAATCGGCCAATATCTGTTTTTTTTTTCTTTTTTTGTGGCAAGGCAACGTTTGCTGGTCAGCTTGTAAATATATAAAGGGAAGGGGTTATGTCACCAATGTACCTACAGTTGGATTAAAAATTTATGACATAATCCGATCTAGCCTGTCCCTTGTTACCCTTCCCCAGCGAAGCCCTAATTAATCGATGAATAAATTTATACATTTTCAAGTAACAAGACTCATACAAACAGATACATAAAAGAAAACATACAGGATAACAAGCACATATAAAAATGAATACTCACAAGCACAGACTATAATTCCACAAGGCAGCAAAAATCTTCTAAGCCTTTTAACTAAACTGCAGCGGCTGCTCAACTAACGGCCTGAATGGTATTCAATAAATCAGAGTTTCGACAGTCGCAGTATCTAAGCCAGGCATCTCGACCATCGCAGTAACTAAGCCAGGCATCTCGATCGTCGCAGTAACTAAGCCAGACATCTCGACCGTCGCAGTAACTAAGCCAGGCATCTCGACCGTCGCAGTAACTAAGCCAGGCATCTCGACCGTCGCAGTAACTAAGCCAGGTATCTCGACCAAATAGGGTAGGTTAGAACTGTGATCAACCGCACTCGAGCCGAGACAGGGAAGCAACGCGAGCTCTACTTCCAAAGGCCAGGCGGTTGACTAAACGGCTAATTTAACCAGTCCAAATTTCAAATCATTTATGTCAGGCCTTTTTTGTTTTTTTTTGGTGCGTGGGAAATCATCAAATGACCTTTCCCGCTCTGGGCGAAGCGGAAGAGCGTGTCAGGCTTTTACTGACTAAATCCCACCCATGTTCCTTCACCTGCCTATGCGCCCCAGGGATCCCGGTTACTCTTTGATACGCTCCACGGCCCTGAGTTCATAATGTTAGTATCCAGAAAATAACTTAATAACTATTGTTAGTAATAAGAGGCACATAATTACAAATATTAGCTGGTATGGATTCATACCCAGTTATGCAGCAGAAAGAAATCCTACTGATCTGAGGACACGTTAAGAAATTACCATTGATGGTGGCGCGTAGTGATTTCTTATTAGGTATGGTGTAAAAAGCGTCTGTGCGCACCTCCGCAAACATTGTGGACACACTACAACGCCAACAGACAGCCCCAACAGTATCCTAAAGCACATTATTATATTGGACTCGCAGATCGCTGTATTGTGAACGCTGTGTATCTAAAGTGAGCTAATGGATTATGGCACGACTCACAAGGGTCAGCATAATTTTCTCTTAATTCTAAAAACGACTTAACGCAATCACCGTTTCGTATTCCACGATAGTGGCAATAAATAACAGCGCATGCATATGTAATTGTACATAATAGATACTATAATGTGTGCGAATAAATATTTAATATTTTACCGACCAATGAACGACGGCGCCAGTCCTTACTTGAACTTAATGAATCATGATAGAACGACTGATGCAATTATAATTATCAGTATTGAATTGATAATATAATCTATTGAAAATTGTATGAACAAAACGATCGAGCGATATTACATTGATCTATAGTGTGCGAATTTGTGTTCCGACAGGATTTTGAATATGGATTAGAAGGCGATGCTTTTTTGTTTATGATTTCTTTTGTCATCCTGAAATACGGTAAGTAATAATGACGTTTTAGTACAGCCTTCTACTGCGCAGAAAGGAGTTTAGCTGGGAAGTTTTCTATGAGTCTTAAAGATTGATAAAAATCACCAATTTTCAAAATTTACGTTGATTTCGACATTCTGTTTCGTATTTTCGAGCACTGTAGCTTGTGTCGCCATTTTGGAAAAATGGCGCCCAAAAACCTATCTTTTGACAATATCTATCTCCTTCCCATATTGTTTTATAATGAAAATAGTTCAAAAGCCCCCGGAAAACTTTTCGCATAAAACTATCAAATGACTGTACTATTTATTTAATTCGCTAGCAATAGATTGAATATCTGCAAAAGCAGAGGCATCGAAGAGTAGTTGCAATGCCAGAGACGAAGCTGAAATACATCATGTGCCTCTAATTATACCAACGCCCATTCAAACTAGAACACAGGAACGCTCTTAGGCTGCATGTGAGCAGTTCCTCAGACGTTTTCCTTAATTATCCTTGAGCTAATTTTCCTAATAGTTAACAATAAAACAAACTAAACGGAAATTGCTTGTCCTTTTTATGGCGACGGCATCATAAAAGTCTAAACTTACCACACAGGCTTAAAAGTGATTCGTCACTTTATAAACGACTATGAAAACTAAAGTCGACATGATTAATGTAACAAGTTATTTACTAGTGCAATGTTACACGATTTTAAAACATTGCCTTTAAGAGATTATAAATGCAGTGGAAACCGTGACAATCGTGTACTTAGTTAATTATGAAAAGGTAGGTACCCTGGAAGTAAGTATTTACTCTACTTTAGGACTTATAACAGTTGTAACACTGAGTCTGATTAACAGAAACGCAGGACAAATATTGAAGATAGCAGCAAGTTTCGAGTCGAAACTACAAAAGATTGTAACTCTAGAAAATAATACAGGAAAGTTTTCAAAACATGCGGATTTGTGGGAAAAAATAATAAAGTGTAATAAAACGAAACAGTTTCAAACTCACTAATTACAATCAGGAGAAAGTTGGCAAGATGATTAACTTCAGTTCATGATATTTGTCTATGATACACTGAGATGCCAAACTGAACAGAAAGGCAGTACCAGGCTAGATACGGAATGAAATATTACAGAAGCAGCAATTGAAAACTCGTAATTTGATCAATTCAATTGGAAGTCTATTAGATAAAATTGCTCCATCAAGACACCCACTAGGTACAATTATCTCGTTGTACCTTTAAAATATGACCAGTCCACCATCTTTATAAGTTCATTATGTCACAGTTTAACTAAACGAACGTTTCAACCAATTTCCAATCAAAAACCAGGTTAATGGACGTTGATTTATTTTCTTATAAATAAAACAGAACTAGTCAACATTTTTAATGACGTATTCACTTGCTCAGCATGACCGATACGTATGCAAATTGCCGTTAATAGAACGCTAACTGAAAAGCAATTTGATACAAATTATAAATGAAATCAATCGATCGATCGTTGTGATAAGCGGGATCGATTGACACGTCACCGATAGTATCAATGTGTAAGGGCTTTGGTATACAGCGGACGACGCGCGTCAGGCGTTCATAGTTAGTATGTAAGGCATACCCCACACGTACCAACTTAGTACAAAATGATTCGTAAGCCAAATATTAATTAGAAGTCGAGACGCTGTTCTTGAAAGAGATCTAATGGGAGGTCCTTTTTAGCAGTGGATGTTAACGGAATTATAATTGGTAATATAAGTCTACCACAGCATTCCTTTTGAGGATCTACGTCTTTACACCACTGAAATAGACAACCCAGAAGGGTCATCATGATTCTTTACAAAGCCACTGCTAGGTTAAGACCATTATTTGATTTTGTACTGGTGGTGTCCTCTTTTTCATGCTTCGCTGATCTAATTTCTTTTAGCAATTTTATTCAGGTTCCGAACTGCCCAATTTGATACCCAGTCTACAAACCAAAGGTTTGGCAAAATACATTATAAATTGGCCCATTATTATTGGTTCCATTACTCGTTATCTTGATCAAAACTTTAGTATTTTCAAATTTGTTCATAATTTGAGGACTATTCTTAGTTCTTAACCAAGACCACACATACAGCTGGAGGCATACCTTTAATAGGTTCGCTGACGCCGTCGCAGGCGCCGCGTGCAAGTGACGCAGCTCGGGCGGCGCCGGCGCATGCTAATCGATTATTTACATTTATAATATAATAATCGCTTTATCCAATGTCCACCCACGAACGAGATGTTTGTGTGATTTGCAAAGTTGCAAATCTGATGGATTGCTGTTCGGGATAAGGGCGGTGACAGTCAGTATTTTGTTCAGATTAGGTGTAATGTAGCTTGACGTTTAGATATTGAAGGGTTTATGTGAGACGGAGATTTAAGGTAAAATCTAATCGTTCAGTTTGTCTGAGTTATTTCGAGGTCATAAGTAAGTCAAATTATCAGGCAATACGTTTTTCAGTTTTTCGATAAAACAGAAAAAATGGTTTTTTTCCTCAATTATATCGCGAATAAAAGGAATTTTGCAAGATTATACATATAATGAAAAAGTTCTATAGTTTTACTCACATGCAGTACCTATGCGATAACAACTGTTTATAACCTTATCCTTTATTTTTTTTATCTTCGACGTAGACACCATGACTTGTCTGTGTCTTTATCCTAAATGATTACCGTCATAATTCATATCACAGTTTATTTATACTTACGGATCCTGCCACTCCTATCGCCTACGTGCAGACCAACCACAAAAGGATCAGCTTACCTGATGGCGTAATCTCTACCATCCATCCACTCCTGACCAAGGAGATAATCCGCTGCATTCCCAAAGAAGCCATTAATCATATCATAATATAAACAGAGCGAACTATTTTGCTTCTAGATACGCAAAACATTAGCATTCTTGTTTCTATTAATCAAAGTAAAGGAAAACCTGATAGGCAGATTTTGTAGTTCGCCTTCGAAGGCTGAATATCTATTTAGGATTTAGTATACGAAATAGTACTGATGGCTATTGCTTCATTGTAGATGAGAGATATCGAAGGTATAATAGAAAGAATAACACAAATAAATAATCTTAAAAATGGAGAATGACAAAGTGGACAGTCCCTTTATGAGACACTTAATTTCAAAAGCTAACACTTTGTATGAGTACGAAGTGTTAGCTTGTAAAAGTTTATCAACGCAGTTTTTAAGTAATTGTTATTATTTAACATAGGGATTGTGAGCACTTGTAGTCAAAAATAAATAATATATTATGTTAAAATGGCATATATTTGTCTGGCAGTCCTTGTAGAAGCTGGTGACGCACTAAGCAACTGTGAAATCGTACTGAAAGAAGAAGAATTCGATTAGATGCTTCTGAATGAATCGACTTATTTTGTATGACTCAATATTTAATGTAGGATGACAGTCTGTCTCTTCTATCAGCTTTTAACCTATATTTTTAATAAAAGTGTTTCTACAGTTCTAAGTGTTGCTTTGGCACTAATGATTATGACTGTTAAGACCGTGGCACATTTCTGACTTATAACGTCTAATTAGTAAGACAGGAAGTATAAAAAGTTAGGCTAATTTATCAAATTATGTAGATTGTGACAAGGAGCGCTTCTAAAGTTTAATTTACATATTTACATCCGCTTGTATCCAGCTACAAAAGTAGGTCATCGATTGCCGAAATTATTGAACTGGCTGCCTGCGGTTATTCACAAGTTTTCCGAGCGTTGCCGTTGTTAAAGGCAAGAACATGTTTAACACTTAATTTTCGTATGTCTGTAATTCATTGACGTTGTTGCTCCTGGGGTTCATCAATTTGCCCATGATTATCAGGTGACAGGATGAGCTTAACTCTCACGTAAAAGACTGCTTCAAAAAATATCAAAAAACCACCTCAATGTCATATTCTTTGACCTAGGTCAAAGAATATGACATTGAGGTAGTTTTCACGTGACCTTAAGCGCATAGTTGCAGCCGATGTCAATGTCTATTGGTTGTTTAGTGGAAACCCGATAGATCCGGAGATGGGCGGTGCTATCGACCTACAGACCGCGGCTACGAAGATGGATTAAAATTTTGAGTTGAGAATGGCGAGAGGTGGATAGTAAAAGGTGCTAGTTAGGTTTTGAGAATTCCCAGAATGTTCTAAAAAAAGGTAGACACGAATTGATTATCAGTACATACTCAAAATTGCTATCCAAGAATATTATATGGTTTTTTACTGAACCAAACCCTACAGAACTTACTGCAATGTCTGCCTTGTACATTGTACTAGTGGTATTAGTTTATGCTCAGTGATGAACTGACGGCAGCATATTAAGCTAGCCGAAACTGTAAACTTCTCAAAGTCAAAATTTAAACTTAATACTTTAACGATAAAGTTGAAAATCTATCAAAGAAACCTGACAAATTGTAGTAGCTTGCTGTGCTGGCGTCTGTGTCTAAAACATAACCTTAACGTTCTACTATAAAACATTAAACAATCGTGTCCTTATCTGAATTTATTTGTATCCATATATCTCTAATAGGCGTCATCTCAATCATCTCCTTTCCAGCCGTAGCATTATTCACAAAATCGATTAATAGTTTCTATGCTCCTCAATTTTATTTTCATCATTGTGTCGTTTTGTTCACCTTCTCTCTGTCACTCTATTCTTTCCATAGTCTACATAGGTCTCGACAACACGGAAGCGCCCAGTTTACAGTTTGACGAGTGGCTCAGCTCGTGACCCATTATGTGAATCTCTCTGTGACTCATATTGACCTGGGTGGACCCTGACTCTGTTGATATGTCGGGTTACATTATGGACTGAGAGGCCATAGTGCCTACACTATGTCATGTGCTTTTTCAGGGTGTGTGCAGAGACTGGTCAGTGCCAGAGCCCTTCTTCAGACTATTGTACCATGGACACCCCTTGCGAATTCTGAGAAAAAAGGGTAAGGAATATATAGCCTCAACTATAAATGCTAATTGATGTTTTGAGATACTTACATGTATCTTATCTAACATCGGTCTACTTTGAGTAGACCGATGCATTGCTAAATTAATTGTTTGGTATCTTCCTAATGTTTGTGGAATTATGATTCGGTACGAGCAAGCAAGTCTATCCTTACTTAGAAAGTGCTAAACGATTAGTGCTACAGATTTTATTGTGTTCTTCAGATTAGGTGGAAATGATATTATTGCGGCTTGCTTTGTTCACGATACTTTATGATAATCAGATTACTGCTTACTTAATTATTATTATGGTGGCGTTCATTAATGTCCAACACTTTAGAAAGGCATTAAAACGGCCTTTAATGCACCAGTTAATCGATTTCAAATTAAATTAACGAGCCTCTAGTTAACCGCGTTATTTTAAAAGCGATACATCGTCTTATTGACAAATTGTGGATTCTGTGATGTAAATTTTTAGAAGCACTTACTCAACAACATTCCAAATTGAATTCTACATTCATAATTTTAAAGTTGGAAATTGGTTAGGTCGTTTAACATCGGGAGGCCAAGCATGTTTATGATGACAGTCTATCGGAAGGCCTTAGTAATTAGTGTGAATAAAATTACTCTTAACTTCATTAGGGACTATTCTAACTACGGCTATATTAAATCAACGTTGCGAAAGAATAATAAAGTTTCTATGTTTATTATAATTATTACTTAATAAACAGTTCGGGTTGGTGTTTGAATTTGGTTTGCAGTTTAAATACATAGTTGGATTTATTTTAATTATTGGAAATATCGCCCAACCTACTACTGAGCGATTACTTCTGAGAATAGGAGTAATTTTAGCTGTGGCTTACTTATTTACAATAAAATATTTACAGGCAATCATATGGAATGATATTGCGTACAGGCTGTAGAAGCCAAATAAAGTAACAGGACATAATAAACCACATAGTAATGTTTTCACTACTGAGAACTGCTTATTCTTAGTAAGGAAAGAAATAGAATACACTAGGCAAGACTTTAAAAAATGCATCCTACACTCTATCAATTTCCATAAAGCCAATTCTCGTAATTTAAAACGTTCAAAATCTAGGCGTAGTCTCATCTTGGCGTCAAACAAATGTCAATAATTAGTCAAAATGTAGAAAAAATAGACGTATTTTTGGCAAATTGATTTGACAATGCAGTCCACTGTGAGAAACAAGTAAATTCAAGTTTCATATTAGTTAATATTCCAAAGATAACATCGACATCTCTGTAAAACTACAGCCTACAACCTTAAATTCCGACAGCCATACAAAATATATTGCCAAACATAACGGGACCACAAAGAGGTGTAAAATTGCAAAGTAAATTACAATTTCATATAAAAATTGATTATTCGGTGTTAAAGTGTGAGGGTGTAAATCTTTTGGCTCGCGCCATCAATACATGCTCAGAGGCAGCCTGTGAAAGCAAAGTTATGTGTGCTACCTTATATGGAGCGGATTGGGTGATCGCGTACAAAGTGGTTTGTTTGTGTACTTACACTAGCACGGGTATTATCGTGCTGTTTTATTAAAAAAGTTTATAAGAAATGTATTTTGTTTTATATAGCCGTGGTTATGCATTTCATTTATGTTGTAGTTATTAAATTCTGGCGTAGGTATATTTTTATACGAAAAATTCTGTCTAATATTCTTTTTTATTTCTTCTAATACTAATTCTTCTAAAACTACTCACTAGCTTTTGATTATCTGATTCTTTCAAATTACTACATCAATTTACTAGCTATAATTTTCTTCTCATGATTTTGTCATATTCTGGTTAAAGACATTTATTATCATTAAGAAATTTTACATTTCACTTACATAAGAACTTATTTTATAAACTATAACTAATCATTGTCCTTCGACACTCGAACTCACAATTAACGACGTATTACTACATTTACACGTTTACTGTTAGTAAGGTCTATTACAAATTTTTGTTTTTGTGGGTACCCCAAAATTCCCAACACTGCGCCACTATGCGTAACTACCCTGCCCTGCGATAAAGAGAGCGCATATTTTGTGCTCTGAACAGAGAATTTGGCATGCAAATTAGTACATTATATAATTTTTTAATGTAGGTAAAGTCTCCAATCGTCGTATCAATTTAATCAAAAAACAATATTATTACAGTAAAAAATAATATAAAAATCAAATATATAGTAAATATTTGTTAAAAACATATCTTTCTTTTGTAAAACAAATACACGTTATTGCCGAATTAAAAAATAGAGAAAGTAAAATGTGCGAGGTCAAAAAAGCATCTTTTTCTTCTTCTTCTCAAGCTATAGAGGTCCACTGCTGGATAAAGGCCTCCCCCAAGGCTTTCCACAATAACAAGTCCTGCGCTGCTCGGATCCATCGGTTTCCCGTGACTTTCACCAGGTCGGCGATCCACCTTGTCCAAAAACGCAAATCAGCATAATATTAAAAGAGGAAATACAAGTGTTTGTGTTGAATCGAAAATATACATTTCGGTAGTTAGTGTTAGCAGGTGCTGTTAGTACTCAAAGAATTGATACCAGAATATAAAATAACCCAGAAAAATAATAAATTCCTCAATCAAACAAGTGTTCAAGCCAACCGCCATTTTAACTGTCAACATTCAACAAGTTTCTCTTTCTGTGCTCGCCTGTACTTGTCAAGTTTGTAATAATGCTTCCGTTTTCGATACATTGAATATGCATAAAACTGTGCGGCTCTGTAATGACGGGTTGCAAGAACTTTTGTGTTGACGTTTACCGTTGCAAGTTTAACTTGGGATGTTGGGTTGTCATCTTAAAATACAGTATTATTTAATACACCATGTGGCGATGCTTAAGGATGGCCTATTTCCAGCACTGGACATCGTAATAATGATAATGTTTTAAGGGTTTACCTATAACCTACTTTAGATTACCTGCCTAAATATTTTCTCCTAAACAATATTTATTTAACTATTTATATAAATAAGCTAGCTGTCGACCAAAAACACGCTGGGTTGATGATAATGCTTCAATCTCGCGGGAAACATCTGATGAGAGACACACAGAACCGGGAAGTATGGCTGAAGGAAGGGGAGGCCTATACCCAGAAGTGGGTAATTCTGGGATGAAATCTTGATGATAAATGAACTCGGAAGATCTTCACTTCCTGCTTAACCCTACAAATGTAGGCTTTTAGGTGCATTATACGTCTAGAAAAAAACATAAGACAGAAAATTAACAAAGTCCAAATCAAACGAACTAATCACTTTGCGACATAGGAAGTTAAACAAAAATCACACGGACTTTTAATTAACTCTGCTGACCCCGGCAATTAACCGACACAATACTCGACATACATGCTGAAACAGTACCGCTGAAATACTGTAATTCCAACCTTATTAGTAATAGATATACGTTTTAAAATTAACAAACACAATAATTCAACATACAGGCAGACACAAACGCTAATTTGAATCTTAATTCACGGAAATAAGTTTTAAAATTATACAGCAAATCTTGCATAGATCTTTACACATTTATGGGCAAGCAGGACTCTACAGTAAAAAGTTCCTGTTTGGTCGTAAAAAGGTGCATTAAGCGAAGATTATTATTTAAAGGTAACTAATAAACCACAGGCAGCCATGGTGGTAGCAATTACAATTTTACAGCACCATTCTTTCGTCAGTAATAAAGGAGGTTATTGCCAATTGCTTGCAAACCTTCATGCTCTCTTGTGTGAAAAAATAAATCATGTATATTAAAAGTGGAACTGTCATGGCTGTTGCTGGTAGCTGTAAAATTTAAAGAGCCATCAGAGCAAAATATGGCCTCCGCGAGCGCGATTCTCTAAGGGAATTTTTAATGATATTCATATCATGACGGTACCTTGTCATTTAATCTATGAAAACATCATGCACGTAAGAAAAATTGTAGATCTTTTCAGTAAAAGAGGTGAAATACACAATTATAGGACTAGAAATAGGGACCAATTAGTTCAACCTGCACCCTAATTGCGTAACACACTATTAATCGCAATCTGCATCATTTTGAAGCAAATTTCTAAGCCATTGCTTCATAAGTTCGACAAAATATGTCTGCACAACACATAAATAGCGCAATTAATGCAGATTGCGGACCAAACGATACCAACTAGTCTCAATCATTAGCCGAAAATGTGTTAAGCAATTAGGCTGCTGGTTTTAGACTTACTAAAGTAGACTCATCCTTCATGGAGTACTGTTTAAAATGTTACAATAAAATTCCTGCCCAAATGCTCCAACTAATCCTGAGCTACTTCTAAGTGAGAGAGAGTTTATGGCACCACGTGAAGTCTCCAATGTGTAATCATTGTTTCGTATTTTAATCCCGCTAGTTTCGTTATGTATAACTTTCCAAACTGTTTTTCATAATCATAATCAGCCTATAATGTTCCCACTGCTGGGACACAGGCCTCCTCTCGGTGAGAGGGAGTGGGCCGTAATCCACCACGCGGGCCCAGTGCGGGTTGGTGTTTTTATTTATAATAAATTTATTTTCCCTTTTGTTTGATGTTGTCATATTAACATTAGCCACTAGTAAGGCTGGTCTGTGACTGAAACTTACATAAATCATCTCTCATGATCGGTTATAAAGTTACATATGTTAAAACGGGTAACATTTACAAGTAGCCAATAGCATAAACATCAAATTGTGATGGCCACTAACTAAATAATAAGTTCCTGGAACTTACTGTGTACCTATTTCATGTCACGTAACTACACTTTCGTTCACGCTGGCTAAGGCAAGATGTGTGATCGTGCCTAGAACAAATAATAACGATGGCCGCTGTGCGTGGATGTGTCGCAAATTTTCCCCAAACTTGTTCTTTTATGTTTGTGATCGTTCGTTCTCTGCGTCTTGTTTACCGCAAATAACAGCATTTCTTTCTGTCTATTATTTTCCTTGAAATATTTTAGGGAATCCTACGAGTCATTGGAATCACGGGAGTAAGCAAGTAATCAGCCATAGCAAGGTCAACAAAAGAAAAAGGATGATGCTATCAAACTAGGTTTTGATTGTTGCTCAATCTTCAAAAGCGGCTGGATGAGTGTAGCTGAGGATCAAATTAAATAGTGTGGGTTAATATGTAGTCCTTACAGATACAGGTCGTACTTCTCAAAGGAGACTAGCCTTCGGCGCGGAAGATATTGTAGTGCATGAGACACAGGTGCACTTCTCCCTGACTTTCATACCAGACAGAGAGATATGACCAGAGAGAGATCAGGCGCAGGACCAATGGGTCAACATGCTTTCCGAGGCACGGCGTATCACACCGCCAACTTCTAAAAGTGTTATTAGGTTTTTTTATTAGAAATGACTTAAGAATGACTTTGAAATACACTTAGGAATGAGTTAGGAATGACTTAAGAATTACTTTGGAATGACTTAGGAATACATTTAGGAAGAAGTAAGGAATGACTTAGGAATGACTTAATGATGACTTTGGAATGACTTAGGAATGCACTTAGGAATGAGTTAGGAATGACTTAAGAATGACTTAGGAATACACTTAAGAATGAGTTAGGAATGGCATAGGAATGACTTAGAAATTACGTAGGTAATTCCTAAGTTTTCACGATGTCACTTTGCCCAAACTCAAACTCAAAGCATTTATTTCACTGGAAAATCCAAAAGTACAATTGGTACTGCCTGTACCAACTGTACTTTTGGATTGTCAAAATCAAAAATCAAAATCAAAGCATTTATTTCAATTCAAAAGTGCCTGTAATCGGTTTAGATTACAGGCACTTTTGAATTGTCAAAGGGTCAGTCAGTCAGTAAGATGAAGCTAATTGCGTAGGTTTGGAATGGGCAACTAACATTTCATAGGTACTTAGCCTATGGGGAAGAACGGGCATGAAATATGGAGCATGGTAACTCTTTTAAATCAAAATAATAGATGGTTACAAAGTATTGGTTACATCATTCATGTAAGAAAATTTTGCATGTGAGTACGATGCAGAACGTTAAAAGCGTCCGCAATGAAAAGATTAAAAAAAACATCAAATATTGAATTAAAATAAGCTATGGCAGCAAAGAGTTGACGGATAGATTGGCACTATTACGTTCAACCATTTTGAAGGGAGCTAAATGATCCAACACATGCGTCACTATCAGCATCACCTGGCCATCTAGTACCCCACACTCAGCAGCCGCGTTTGCGACTATGAGCGTGGGGCTGCAGTCAACAGCAGACTGATGATGATGACTTCGCGAAAGCTACGAGGACTCCTTCAACTTATGTAGTACCCAGTAGTGTTTCTCAACAAAAAATAGACTAGCTACAAACCTTACCTACCGCAGGTAGATAATAACAAAAGTGAAGCAAAAAGTCTTAGACACATGTGTAGCAACCTGTTAGCTGTGAGTCTGTTATTATCTTCGCTGATTACTCGTATTTAGCACCACCCAACACGCGGCTAACATAGAACTCCATTAGCTCCAACTAAATCTACACACGTAAGTATAAACGTATGTCTTCGTCTAGATGAGAATTGAGTTACAAAACTTATGCGAGAAGAACATAACATGGACCTGTTTTTCTGAAGGTTGATTTTAGGCGTTTCTAAAAATCTGGTCTAGCGAGATCTGTATTTCTCCGGAAATAAAAATTGAGAAAAGGGATTCTGGGCGAAAAGAGAGGGTTTTTCTTACACAAAGGCATGGAGAATTAATTTAATATAGTAACGAGAGAACACATATTTTATTGTCGACACAGATGGGTGCTTTCGGTCGATCGATCAGGTGAACATATGCTTGCCGCGGTCGGTCCGTGGATGGGTGACCATCTTTACATACCGAGATCTCTTCGTGCGTCGGAAAGGACGTTAAGCTGTTGGTCCTGTTAAACAGTCGTTGCGGGTAGTCAAAGGCCCGAAAGTGTGACAAACAGGGGGTCGTGGGGTATCGTGTTACTCAGTTACTGTGTTGGCAGTCACTCCATCGTAAAATATTGGTATTCAGTTGCATCCGTCTACATTGGAATCCGACTCCAGAAATAGTTGTAGTTAAGGACGCGTTTACAAATCTGACCAAAATAAGCAGTTTTTCGGTACATTTTACGGCAGAATTAGACTAAACTAAATGTAAATAATAATTACCACTGATAGATTACTCCTTCATCTTCAAATTTCCGCAATTTTTAGGGTTCCGTAGTCAACTAGGAACCCTTATAGTTTCGCCATGTCTGTCTGTCTGTCCGCGGATAATCTCAGAGACCGTTAGCACTAGAAAACTGAAATTTGGTACTAATATGTATATCAATCACGCCGACAAAGTGCAAAAATAAAAAGCAGAAAAAAATGTTTTATTAGGGTACCTCCCCTACACGTAAAGTGGGGAGTGATTTTTATTTTCATTTCAACCCTGACGTGT
>VKGM01003424.1:0-10776 GCA_007844875.1 Busseola fusca | reverse complement strand
AGGCTTGACAGATATGTAGTCAAAGTTACACCGGTGCGGAAGCATGCTAGATGATCGCTATTAGGTGGAGTGTGAGAGAGGGTGGGGACATTTTAAGTTATTAAAGCCTACATTATAGATTGACAAAGAAAAATAAGTACTAGGGATGACGTCTTCCAATGTGTCTAAGATTCGCAATCTTTGGCAATTCCTCTATAGTAGCTGGTGCCTATGAACAGCGTCACCGGGTGATCTATGATTATTGAAGCTTTGATCATATTGTTTGTATTTCCTTACTTTCGTTGGTTTAGTTAACCACAGATAAAAGCTTACAAGTTTGTATCTAAAAGAGAAAGAATACTTTTTCATTTTCGTTTTAGTGACTAATTAAAATTAAGTAAATTGGTAACATTAAATTGATTGCAGCAACGAAAGGGAACAGTAGTGGCCCAGTGGTAACGACCGCGACTTACAAGTTGCAGGACGTAGGTTCGAACCCCGTCAGGCGCTTCACTTTGTGTAAATTATTTCATCACCACTGCTCTCATAAACGGCGAAGGAAAACATCGTGAGGAAACCGGCATGTCTTAGAACAAAAAACTTCGAAGACATGTGACATCTACCAACCCGCACTGGGCCCACTTGGTGGATTACGGCCCACCCCCTCTCACCGAGAGGAGGCCTGTGTCCCAGCAGTGGGAACATTACCTATAGGCTGATTATGTATGTATGTAAAATTAAGTAAATTGGTAACAATAAATTGATTGCAGAAACGAAAGGGAACAGAGGAGTAATGTTTTATGAATCACTAGCAGTTCCCCGCGGTTTAACCTGCATAAGTTTTGACCCCGTCAGAATATCAAGATATGTAATAATAAGGGTAGGTAATTTGGCACACAGGTGGTTTACCTATAACCAGGATAACCATAGAGATGGTTATCCTGGTTATAGGTAAACCATCTGTGTGCCAAATTTCATCCAAATCTGTTCAGTAGTTTTTGCGTGACTCTTTCACGCAAACGCAACCAACCATATATCGCCATCCATACAAACTTTCACGTTTACTCATATAATATTAATATAATGTATTATGATATATGTATTAGGATAGTATTAAAAAACGTGTAATTTTTTATTGATAAACTCTAATGTGACGCTATCTCTAATTTTTAACCGACTTCAAAAAAAGGAGGCGGTTATTATGAAGTCAGGTCATTAGCTTCCTTATTGAGCTACCTAGCTTATTACCATTAAATAGCAGTTACATGTACAGGCGTCGAAGTAGGTACTTCGTTTTAAGTTGAATTTACTTGGTTCACATTGCAAGCCTGTTTATGATATCTAAATGACACAAAGGGCCCGATTTAACTTAAAGATATACTTCACTAAATGCCAAACCAGCTATAATTTTATGAGAATTCTCAGTAATGCAGCAGACAGAAGATTTGTGAGTACATTTAAATCTTGACGACTTCGAGATTTCCATCTTGCGTTGCATCTTGTGTTGCCACTGCAGCCATTGCAGTACAATGCTGAGATGTTCTCAAATGACGCCACAGTCTCACAGTATCTGATGGAGAGCCTCCAGCTGCTAATCTTAGTTGAGATCAGCAATCAACAAAGTTATAACAAGTTATTATAAACTTCTATTATAAATTGCACAGTGAGGGAAAAGCTGATGTCTGAAACTATGCCTTTATGAAGGTCGTTTAGTTAACTATGATTTATATCTTTCTATCGTGGATATCAAGTGCAAGTAAAATTTGTAAAAAAATCTTTTGTAGGATTTACAGGGAAAACTCTTAGCTCGACAATAAAAAATGCTCATCTTTTGACTTGCTTGACCCCAAATGGCACATTATATTAGCATAACAACATAATCGTACTATAATGTACCCACGGCTGGGACACAGGCCTTCTCTTGGTGAGAGGGAGTGGGCCGTAATCCTCCACACGGGATCAGTGCAGATTGATCACTTTATAATATCAGCCTGTAACTGTAGGTCCCACTGGATTGCCAAAATCTCTTCGCAAACTCGCAACTGTTTGTTATTTTTCAGAACATTTAGTCTAGCTTTTACTCTAGATGACTTCATTCAGCGTAAATAAGTGGCGAACAAGATTTACTTTTTTCTTATTTTGGATAAGCTTTCCAATCACTGTAACTCCTGTAAGAACCTACAGCGACCAAACATTCTAATAATTTCTTCATTTAAGTTAGTATAAGCATACTGTTTCCATGTCTGACAACATAGTTGTGTTGTCCGACTTCCTGTAGCTATGCAAGAAGTTTTTGTTAAAATTGGAGAACTCTCACGAACGCGTTGCATGTGGTGGCGACTGGTGACGATTAGCGGTCGTTTATGACTGCGGTCTAAGTGACAAGTTATAGTGGATTAAGTAAGAATAATAGAAAAGGTATCGGTTTTAAATTTATGATTGTACATGGCTGCAATGAATAAGACACGGTACAGTAAATACAAATGAGTAGTATGAAAGATTAAGTGGCTTAGAAGGGTGGTGAATAAGATATGACAGTGATGTAAAAGAAATGGCTTATTGATGTAGCGTATATTTGTTAAAACAAAACATATGATTATGTAAATGAGGATTCGTGCCATTTGTTTCTCGTCCACAAAGCTAAGCATTACGCTAAATAAACTCTACAAAAGCTCAGATTTAATTCGGGCTACAACCTTCAAGGCCATCGTTCTAAACAACCAGAGACGCTAGCTTTCGTAATCCGATCCTTGGTAACACAAGTCGATCAGTGTATGAAACATCTGACAAACGACAGATTAGATGGCCTACAATTGTCTACTAGCGTGTACAATAGTGTGAGCGATGGCTTGTCTTTGTGCGAGGTTAGGTCGTGTGGGAATATGGTTGCAACAATTTGGGATGGGGAGCTATTAATTCTCGTGTACGATGTTATCAACGGTGGATTTTGCTATATCCACCGTGATAGATGCTTTCGTCATCTTTTACGTGTGGAAAAAGATATGGGTTAGTTAACCTGGGAATGTTGTAAGCTAGAATGCAATTTTTGATTACTGAAAGAACATTTTTTATTATTTTATAGGCCGATGATTCTCGTCTTTTGTTGTCACTATATCGATATGCTCGACTGGCATGTAGCTTTATGTGTTGTTTTGATCGTAGGACAAGTAATTTAAGTGCAAATACATAATAAGTCAATAAAGTATTAATATTTTCCGATGCGTTAACTTTAACTCAGCTCCTTATTGAACAGATTTTTACTTACTTTCCATATGCTTGCAATAAAAATTACTTTACTCTGTCGAAGCCACAAACACGAGTACCTATCAAACAAGACTCGATTTCATTGGGCAACACGTATAACCGTAGTGTCTGCGCGCGCTCCGCTTGTAGCTGCACTAACTGCGCTGTAATACTATCGCCAAACAACTAACTGTAACATTGAGACTAGAAAAGTAGTAATTGCGAAGCTTTTAGAGCTAAAGGGAAGCTAAAGGAAAGAGGATTGCCAGAACAAATTGAAGAGAAAAGAAGAAGAACTATTACTAGAAAAAGACCCAGTCGCTAGTGGTCAGGTTGATGGGAGATCGGTAAATTCATAGATCTTATCAAAATCCTCACATATAACTGTTTCACCATATGCACTTTATGGTCCATATTAGTATATAAGTGAAACATATGGCGAATGCATATTAAGATCTTTAGGTACAGGGTTTAAGGAGGAGGAGTAAGGTATTATCGATCAGAAATTTCTTAAGGTCAAAGTTATGCTAAATATTGACGAAGATAAAAGAGCCACAATTCTATTTGGTAACGGTCATCTTCCATTGGTTTACATCGCTAAAATTCCCAGACTTAATTCTTGCTTACTCATTAGATCCACTTCGTGCTTATTAGTAACTAAATTATTCTTTATCATCACAAAAAAATGATCAAAATAATCTGCCGGTAGTTTGTTGTAGCGTAGCGAGCGACGCTTGCGCAGTGGGTCGTCGTATCGACTCCCGCGCAGCCTCTAACTGACACAGTTGAAATTAAAATGATCGATCGATGCCGTTACTGTTCGTATCACTCGCGATTAGCCGACAATCGAGATGTACCGAGCATTCATGTTCACCGATTCGATTCGGTTTGAGTGTCTGTTAATCTCAGCTTGGATTACCCCGTTAGGGATCATTTATAAGTGTGATCGTTAGAATATTAGATACCTCGGAAAGAGTTTGTAGAAGTCTGTGGAATGAATGATGATTTGATTGAATTTTCAAAATGTGGCAAAAGTTTAACATTAGCGGGTTTGATGAAAAGGTGATGCTCGTACATAATTAAAAACGTTCGAAACCTAATCGCAATCTCGTCTCATCGACAATCAATGTCAAAGATGTAGAGAAATTAGAGATACTTTTGACAGATTAAGACTGAGATCACTCTGTGACTGTTCTTTAAATTACGAGAACTACCCTTCAGGTATTTGCTTAACGATTTTTGGAAGGTTGAAATCAATCTCCCAAAGTATTTAACTGTGTCGTAAAAAGGATACATGAATAATGCAAAATAGACCAGAATATTACATAATTGCATTCCATCGAGTGGCTGCTACATTTCGACACACATTTCCTTTGGCATAAATTGTAACATTACAGCAATTTTTTTTGTATAAACTATGTCATTTAAATAAGGAAATATGTTACACGGATGTCAACAAAACTAACCTAACCTACGATGTTCATCGGCAACATTTGTTAGCCAAACATTAACTGGATGTAACATTTAAATTTGAATCGCATATTTTCTGGTAATGCATTTTTCCATTATACAAGAAACGGTGACTACAGGGACGAAGACAATTATACACATACGGAAGATAAAAACACTTTGTACCGACCCTAACTACTTTTTATTTTACCACTTTGTCGGCGTGATTGATACATATTGGTACCAAATTTCAGCTTTCTAGTGCTAACGGTCACTGAGATTATCCGCGGAAGGACGGACAGACAGACAGACGTGGCGAAACTATAAGGGTTCCTAGTTGACTACGGAACCCTAAAAAAAGGGAGAAAAGTGATAATAACTTAGAGATATATAACTACAATAGTGTGTGAAAATGGAATGAAAATTCGGTTCGCTGTGGATACAGCTGCAGTCGGGACGGAGTTGTCAAAACAATTGTTTTAATGTTTTATGTTTAACATACAATCCTGGCGCACTATATGTTAGATTTTGGGAGACAGCGAGTCCAATTTTAAGCCAAGTATCCTAACAAACTTCCCAAATGGAAGTGGCGTAAGGTTTATGACGTAGGTATTACAAGTCTTCTTCGTATTTAATGTCTACCGTAACACATTCATAATGTAGATAAATACGAATTACCGATTTCAAATTCTTTATTATTACAGATTTCACAACTTAATTACAATAACTGTATCAGTGGGCTGTTAACAGAAACGTGACAATTGTTGTTTGTCGACGACGAACTTATGTACCTTACCTACTTGTATCAGCTCAACGAGAAATGTGTTGCACACGCACGGTTGATAAATATGCGTGTTATGCAATTAGAGAAAACGTAATAATCTGTTCTTATTTGGTATTTGATATTTTCACATCAATGTGTTCCCAAACGGTCGCAGGCGCATTACTTTGTGTTATAATCATCATCGCTGTTCTCAAAACTGTGAAGGAAAACATCGTTAGGAAACTGGCATGTTTTAGAACCTATACGTACAGATGACATCAGGCCAAGCTATCTGAAACTGTCAAATATTCCCAATCAACCTTGAGCCTTAATCCCTTAGCAATAAAGTTGAAAATCTAATAAAGAAATTTGACAGCCTGTAGTAGCTTGATGTGCTGTCGTCTGTACATTTAAGGACATGTGATATCTACCACCCTGCTGGGCTCGCGTGGTAGACTACGCCCCACTCCTGCTTACAGAGAGGAGGCCTGTGACCCAGTCGTGGGAACATTATAGGGTGATTATGCTGTGTGAAATGCAAATAATGCAATGTATGTCATGTACCTATGAAAATGAATGACGTGGAAGCTCTACTGATTCCTTCGTTAAACTTGTAGAGGTATGAGGAACACGGTGTAAAGTTCACTCATCCTCCATAGAAGAAAAGGGAGGATCCTCTGATCATGCAGATGGGTATTATGTCAGGCGGGCAACTGCCCATTATGTCGGGACGTTGTATGTATGCTAGTTGCGGTAAACTCTGCTTGCGTGATGCAGGATTTTGCGTGACGTCAGTATGACGCGTGGTTCGCATGTGAGTTGTAGATACCACTACAAACTATTATCCCATTGATATATTGTTCAGTTGCACTTATGTATGTTTCCTTAAACTGGAAACCATATAAACACGGACCTTAGCCATAGCACGCCAAAGCACATGTCGCAAGGAAGAGGAGAATTGTGAATCGTGATATCATCTGTCTAACCATCACAAAACAATGAACTCTTTTGCATGTTACATTATTGGATCAGTAGCTATATATTTAGCCACCATTCCGAAACAATATTTAAATCAAAACACCGAAACTATTAGCGACACTATCATTAGGTGCCATATTTGACGCGAGCCTAATCGCGGCTCTTCAATAATGTTATGACGTAACTGCTATCCAGCCTGCCTTATATGAAAGATCTATAAAGCCAGGTTTTGTAACTGATTCGTGAGAAATACATTAAGTTTAGATATCGTGATGTGTTTAATGTCTTAAATCGAGCAATTGTCTACTGTGTGTAAGATATGCATGCTTAATGCTGTGGATTATACTGGACTACATATCTGGGTTATCTGTTCTTGTATTAAGATGATTTAGATCAGTTCGTGTGCTTGTAATTTCACCGGCACCCGTAATCTTTACGGGGTAATGCTGTTTGACTGCAGAAATGTTTTAGGTTTCTAGAGCTTTACTACTACTAAGATAATACCAGGCTATAACTGTCTGACAGTGCAGGGCAAAGGCCTCCACTCATACACAGAAGGCATAAGCATTGATCATCATGCCACCACTATCTACTATTTCATTATTGTTGTTTTTTTTAATGTTATAAACTATTGCTTGACCGCGATCTTGCCTGATGGTAAGCAGTGATGTAATCGTGGATGGTAAAGCGCACTAGTTTATTATGAGCCTATTGTGACTAGCCTTTTTTTATGAAGCAACTGATTTTTCTCTCTCTCTGAATTCGATATTTTAGTGATTACTTGAAGACCTTGAAGACACTTAAATTGTAATCAGACGGGAAGACCGCCGCAGGCAAATTGTTTCAATCCTTCGATGTACGCGGTATAAAAGACGAGGCGAAACGCTTCATCCGGGTTGTAGTGGTGTTAACAACGTGGATGCGCGCTGTACGACGGGTCGTCCGATGATGGAACGGTGATGGCGGAATCAAATCATGTAATTCCCGCGCACACTCACCAAAATGCAATCTATAGAATACCGAAAGGCTGGCTACCCTACGCCTGTGCTCCAGGCTTTGAAAATTGGTTTTCACCAGATCTGGATCACCAATTAGCCTCTTTGCACGCCTCTCCACTGAGTCCAAAGCATCCAGGTGGCATTTAACAACACCAGCCCATATGTATTCTATTTCAATTCACTGATAAATAAAGGCCATAACAAAATATCCTTCGCAGATTGCCATGCTAAGCTGATCTTGATTTTGCCACAGAGTGTCGATGCAATTCCGTGTATATACATATAAAAGTGCAACTCGCGTGCATTTCGCATAATTATACTCTCTCCAGATACACAAACACGGACTGATTTTGGTCTGACACTCTCCAATTTCTAATGTGAATACTTGCACGCTTACACTGTGATTCGGTACATTAATTGTATCGAGGATTAACCCCTTGGCTTAAGCAAGTTTTAAGAACTCACTTGACACCCAGTGCGAATGCTATACTCCTGAAAAAACCATGCCCCGTTATGTTGGAGCATCCAAAGTGTCCCTACACCTGCACTTCTGAAGACCTATATAACCGCTGCACTAGCTACTGATGCTGCGATTAGTGTGGCCACTTACTGCGCTCATCATTTTAGCCGAAAGACGTCCACTGCTCGACATAAGCCTATTCCAAGCACCGCCACTTTCTGTTCTGTGCTTCTTGCAGCCATCGGATTTCTGCGGGGTTTGTCATGTCATCGGTCCGCCATGTGAGAGACTGGGCTTAGTGCCTATAATTAAAAAAATGCCATCGCCTCGACAGGTATTGATTCTAAAAACATATGAGACGCGTCAAACACTCAATAATTGTCAAGTATCACTCAGTATATTTAAATTTCACTCCCGGCTTACAACAAAACAGCGCCACCTACTATATTTATCGTTTTATTGTAACGACAATTACATCCTTAATACGGCATGTCTCATGCAAATCGTGCGACTTTTCGAACAAAAACTGTTGGTTCACGTTAGATTATGAAGTAATACTCACATATGCGTTTTTTCTCACTGGATGTTTGAATATGCGTAACAATGCACCCTATTAGCTAGCTTTCTACTGACGACAACGTGACGTAAGGGTGAGCCAATTAATGATGCGATGCGCAAGAATGGAAGCTCTCACGGCATGCGGCATTTGTGGCATGGAAGCATGCGATGTACTGTTGGTACTCAGTATTGGATTTACTGCTTTTATCAAAAAGCCAAGTCACGCTTACCCAGAGACATCAAGTTTTCTTAGAATTTGGTAGGACGTACATACACGCTGTCTGTTGGTTGACGCAACATCACTTTGTTCTACATCTCAACTTGAAGAGGCTCGGTAACCAGCTATAATATACTTTATACAATATTTATTTATTTAGACTTTTCGTCTTTGGCACAAAGGCGGACTAAGCCTTAGTTATTCTCTACCAGTCAACCATGGGTGGTGAAGAGATTAGATGGCAGGTGCTTTGGTTGAGAAGATAAAGAACAGAAAAACTCTTAAATCTAGTTAAACAAATACACAAATAGGTTATATACACATACATACTATTACCATAATATATACTTATAATATGTAAATATAAATAAAAAAATAAAAATTCTATTGTTCAGAAAAAAAAAATGTACAATACTAAATCAAGGGAGACAGGTGATGATTACAATATACATCTCAATTACCATACTATAGGCCTCTCTGGAAGGTGGATTCATGAGGATGTTAAGCTAGACAGTGCACTGTTTTTCTATGACAGCACTTGACAGTGTTTGTCTGCTGCACAAACAGTGAGTGCGATATGGTTGAACTGTAACGCCAAGTAGCCCAGTGTCTCGTCTCCACACGGAAAGCGTGACTTCACGAGTCCAGAGTTCTTTCAGACGATACAACTTTACTTCTTCTTCACTGACTTTGTGTGTCTATTCGTTGCTCAAAGTTCTCAAGCTTTAGGGTAAATAGAAAACAAAGTCTTTCTCTTTTTGTCGTGCGTATTCTAATTAAATTACCTGTGCTACGGTAAATATGTGTATTACGTAATGATAGCAAACGCCCCGAGTAAATAGCGGTGTGTGTCGTGAAATTCGAATGGTTTTGTAAATAGTGATATTTAAGTGATAGATAAACTGTTATATAAGCTTATTTACTAGTCGCGTGGGTAATCAATTGTTGAATTAGCCAGTTCGTGACATTCTCACGTCACTCACTTTCTTTGCATATGTACTTATGTTATGAGAGCTTATGTTATGTTAGAACTGTAGTTCTCCGTCGATGTATAAGCGCAAAATTTATTTTTGTAACTTCTAGTTCTTTCTATGAATCAACTACATCAATTCAACTCTTACCCTATTCTGTTGGGACCTTAAGTATTCTTGCATATCAGCAGAACCAAGCAGAATATCAGTAGGTATATACTCGATGAAATCAGCACAATAAATAGGAAATACTTTACATAAGTATTAGAACCTGCACCTAAATTGATTCTAAACACAAACAATCCCCGTTGACCACTATAATAACATTCAGTACGGCGGTTTGAATCTGCAATAAATCACCGACCGGCGCAATATTGGAGCGTGGTAATTGTTGGCGGTCTCAGCGGCCGGCGCGCGGCGTCGGCGGGTGCTTGTTGACCGGCGCGGGCGCATGGCGCATGCTCGGTATAGCGTGCGCCCGCGCACTTGCGTAAGGTGCACGGAGTGCAAGGTAGAGGCGGAAGAGCCGACCGAATACGAAGTTTAAGAAATTTTAGATAAGGTCGTGACAAGCCTTCGAAGTTAGCCCTCATTTACTGGCTATTGGTCATTCCGTATCTTTCCACTACAGTAGAAAATCCTTGCCCCATGACTTTCAGTTCTTCAGCTTCCTTATATGTTTTAGTACCTACGTAAGTACTAACCAATTATAAATTAATCTAATGGTAAACTAATCTGAAAACGCAGCCACGGCACAACAGAATTCTCATTTCAGATTTATTCTTGAGATATATTCTGTTCAGGTAGAATCCAATTATTTCTAACTTTAAGGCCCTAAAAAAATAAATTTTAATGAACAATTTTCTCCCAGATAAATGCGACTCTAGCATAGTTTTAGTTACAATCCGCTCCCGTCAAAATTCTTGTAACGTTTCATACAAAACCCCATAAAATCGCTTCCTTCCCTGCCCTGCCCCACCCGGCCTACCGAATTCTCCCACGACAGTCGAGAAATGGCGGACTCACCTTGGGCTGCAGTAACATTAGCCACAATTAGCCAATTGTGTTGCAACCTGCTGCTAGTGTAGTGCCTCGCCTGCAGCCAAGGATCCAGATGATGGTAGGGCTGGTGGAGAAGAAGAGTTACACACTATGATTAG
>VKGM01003418.1:0-10024 GCA_007844875.1 Busseola fusca | reverse complement strand
GGGAATAAATAAAATTGGAAAAGAGATAATATATATAATAAAAAAAATAACTTGAAATGCAGCATGTTATATTTGAGAGTGTAGTGGGGGGTGGTAATTATTCAAAATCTCATCATCATGACTTCTTGTTTTCTGTGATTCCAATATTTAGTGAGTGCATAAGATAACCACTCTGGCAAAACCATCCTCTTTATAATAATTGCTTGCTTAAATATGTCAACTACAGACTCCTGTGCAATTAAAGCGTTCATCAGATTGATCGCCTGGGTTGTGGGAGCATAACGAGCAGTATGGGTATGCACTGGCAGTACCGCATACAGACACCGCGAGGCACAGGCGCGCGACAACCGCAGACGGTCCGGAGCAAACAATCTTATTAAACTACAATCATTTATCTGCCAAGCATTGTTCTTATGACAGTTACTGAAGACCATTAAGTAGTTGTAGTTGGCCGAGCGATGGGTAGCTCGCCGCCCGGTAAGGACCAGGCCCGGGTCGACGGCGCGTCGTGTTCCGCGCGCGCCTCAAAGAGATGCTGTCAGCATAGCGTGGGGTCCATAAGGACCGATGCCTGCCCCAGGGCCGTGGAGCGTTTGAAAGAGTAACCGGGGTCCCTGGGGCGCATAGGCAGGTGAAGGAACATGGGTGGGTTTTAGTCAGTAAAAGTCTGACACGCCTTTCCGCTCCGCCCAGAGCGGGAGAGGTCATTTGATGATTTCCCACCCACAAAAAAAAAATAGGTGGTGCGCTTATGAAAAAGATATCGATTTAATTCATCATCATTCTCCCGCCCTTATCCCAATTTATTTGTGGTCGGCGCAACGTGTATTTTTCTTCCATACATCTCTATTAGACGTCATCTCGGCAGTCACCCCCTTTCTAACCATATCATCAATCACACAATCCATCCATCGTTTCTTTAGTCCTAATCTTATAGCCATTCACATTTATACTCAAAACTTTCCTCACGACATTTTCTTAATTCCTCTGTATAACATGTTCATACCATGATAACCGCTTTCCACACAACTTTTTAGTTACTGGCTGGCTATCAGGCTTCCTCAATTTGATTCATCAAATAAAATTCAAAATTTTCTCATTCCGGATACGAATACAGCGGCCTAATTGCGTAACACATTTTTGGTAAATGATTGAGACTAGTTGGTATCGTTTGGACCGCAATCTGCATTCATTGCGTTATTTACGTGTTGTGCAGACAAATTTTTCGAACCTATGAAGCAATGGTTTAGAAATTTGCTTCAAAATGATGCAGATTCCGATTAATAGTGTGTTACGCAATTTGGGTGCAGGTCGTTCTTGATTAAATGTTTAGGTTTACTGCAATTGATACAATTACTATAAGTCTGCTGCATACGTTCTGTCTGCCTTTCATCAATTTCAATCAACATATGTCAATCAATCACAAAATGTCACTCGAACACAGTTGTTCTAAACTTACTCGTTTTATGATCTACATCAACTCCGAAAGCGTTCTTGAGTATGGGTAGCGGCAGTGGTACGTCAATAAGATAGGGTACATCTAGAGAGACTACTCGAATGTCCACGCGGTGTGCGAATATCAAGTAGTTTACGGGACCGCTGGCGCATGTTTTGCCGTCCTTCTGTGAATGGTGATCATAGAAATGTTAGTTGAAATTGAAAATTAAGGTAAAACATAGCTTCAATAAACTGCTGCATAAAAAAAATGTCATATTTCGATTTTTCTCTTAATGTGTATGTGAAACAGAGCTCTTTAATTCTAGTAGTATGCAGGCCATAGAGACTTTAAGATAGAACATAGGTATAACTAGTCAGTTAGTAGTACTTACGCCAATCTTGATTCCAATAGGACAAGCACACGATTTTCCCATAGGCTTTAACAAGCACAGATGTGAACATCCACCATTATTCTTGCCGCATCTATTTGAGATAATTTAGTGATTAGTTCAAGAGAGAACGAAAGATGTGTGCGCAAAAGTTTAACGCCTAATCTATTTGTGATGTCGTGCCCTCAAAAACTATAAAACTCAACATCTCATTCCTCTTGTTTCGTATCGATCGAAAGTCTTGTCTCAGTAGGTTGCAATGTCTCATAGCTTTTGATATTTCGTAATTCGAGGATAAGGACCAATACTATTTTTGCGATGTACCTATGTATTTTAATCTTCATAATCCTTACCGATTAACTCCGAACACTCGTTCCTTGTGGAAAACCCTCACATCCATAAGTCCGGCCACGCCAGCTCCAAGGGTGCGTCTGTTCTTTCCCGTGAACTTGTTGGCTGCCTGTATGGACTGAGTATCCCAATCCGTCCAAAACACTTCGTCGCCGAATAGATCCAGTCCGAATGGGTGGGGGAGGTGTTGACCTGTAGAAAATAGTTGTAGTAATTTGAATTCGTGGTGCTACTAGCCTTTAGTAAAGCGAGCGGTAGGTAATTGTATAGTGAAATATATCTACTTTAATCTGTTACTAGCTTCTCAAAGACTAATAAATTTTGATAGAATTACTTTGCAACATGTTCGAAAAACTTGAGGCATTGGCATAATCTACCTATAAGGTTCCCACTGCTGGGATACAGGCCTCCTCTTTATGAGAGGAGTGGGCTGGAATCCACCATCCACGTGGGACCATTGCGGATTAGTAGATGTCACATGTCTTCGAATTTTTGGTTCTAGGACATGCTGATTGCTTCACGATGTTTTCGTTCTTGAGAGCAGTGGTGATGAAACAAATTAACACAAGCTCTGCTTAGTATGAGACTAGATGGCGCTGTGTGAAAGTTGTGGAATATTATTATTATTAATTACACAACGTAAAGTGCCTGTCTTGGTTCGAACTTACAACCTTCAACTCGTGAGTTACTACTGCGCCACCACTGCTTGTCGATCGGCATTTCGCACACTTCCAATAATTTGCTTGCTATTTTTTTTCGTACCTCTACAAGTAGATGGGGTTTTTATAAAATAACTGTGGTTTAGGCAACTAACTGTCTTACGTCTTTCCATATACCTAAATGTTTATTTAAATGAATTTCATATTTTACGTACCTATCAATATGGTCCTTCCTGTACCATCTAAATTGGCGTACTCAATGGTCTGGTTCCCTCCATCAGTCCAGTAGATGCGACTGTACTTGAGGTCTAATGCCAGTCCATTGGGCCAGGTCATATTACCAAATATAAGCCGTCGTCGATTTCCTCCGTCCATGTCTGCGCGTTCAATGCAGGGGGAGGTACCCCAGTCAGACCAGTACATTACGCCACCTACGAAATTGATATATTTAAAATTACTTGTGTAATTATTTTCAATTGATACCTATTTAGTTGTATAAGATCCCAAACTAGAAGTTTTCACTGCTAAAGACTTCAGTACAAAAAAATGTTTGTTTATTATTACGTGTACCTGGAAATAATTGAATAGAATTCGAAACTATCGATTTTTTCTTTTCCTTTAATGGTTGTTATGGCCTTTTAGATGTTACACATTATTCAATCATTTTACTAACCCTTAGGATCCACTACGATGTCCCTTGGCTTGTCAATATTGTCCCAAGCTAATAAAGTTCTCATGCTGCCATCTACATTAGCCACTTCAATTCTGTTTGTACCAGCGTCAGTCCAGTAAAGCTTGTCAGTCAACCAATCGTATGCTAAACCAGCCGGCCATACTGAAAAAAAAAATATTGTGATATTGCCCACATAGATGTTTATAGCAACCAACATATGTTTAGCATTTTAGAGTATGAAATTTTTGCACTATACTTCTGTTATACTACTAATAATTTGTAAGAAAAACAAATACTTACTCAAATTTGATCCCACGATAACGCGTTGCTGTGATCCATTCAAGTAAGCATGATTGATGGTGTCCTTGTCGACATCTGTCCAAAATATTGAGTTGGTGTTGTGATCCCAGTCCAAAGCCACGGCTGACTTTATCGTCTCCACTGGTATCACCTAAATATCACCAGTAATATTACTATGAAATACTTTGTGGTAGTAACTATGTTTGCAAAGCTGTTTGATTAAGTGAGAACAGGAAAGGGCGTAGAGGCACTTGATTTATAGCTGGACTTCAGCACGCGTGTCAATGCCCTTCATAATTAAATGACATGCTAGGAATCTATAGCGTCCTTACAATCAGCGAAAAATTATTTATCTTTTTACCCGCCCGGGTATCATAATACAGGTGCTACATGGCACTTAAACAAAACTGGCGATATATTGGGGTTACTATAGGTACACCTCTGCCTTACCTTTCGGAGAATACAGGCGTAATGTTGTGTTATGTTTTCATGCGCTAATAAGTAAGCTAATCAAATTCAAATGTGTTGTTTTTTCCACACACAATTGTACAAGTATCTACTGGTGCACTTGTAAGAACCAAACAAAAATGTTCAAAGAACACCCGGGATTGGTTTTTAGCTTACCATGTCCAAAGAATCAGTTTGTTTCCTAGGATTTAGTTGTTTCAATCTAATGTCCTTCTTGCGAGCATAAAGGAGTAGCTTCTCTGGTGTTTGTTCACATGAACGGCTGTAATAAAAGATTACATTGAAAAAAATATTTCTTTGTAAGTTTGACTTTGAAGATTGCCAAGATTTATTTATTGTCTTTTGTTCGTTTTAAAAGCCTCAAAGTTACATACATTATGACTATAAGAACAAGCCTGCTTAAATTCAAATATTCAACATATTACATACCTATCAGAGTTCAAGTTGAATCCAACAGGACATCGACAAGTGTGATCGTTGCTATTCGGAAGGCAGAAGTGAGAGCATCCTCCATTGTTGGTACCGCACCGGTTCTTGTACGATTGTATTTGCCTCAGCGGGTGGTAGCTATTGGAAGACAAGAATTTTAAATAAAGGGCTAATTAATGAATATTAGTAACGTATATGTAGGAGATGTTCCGAAATAAGACCATATCAAATCACACACTAATTAGTTACCAGTACAATCTAGCCCTCGGTATATCCAGAATTCTATAATGGAAACGGTCGGTAGATCTCACAGAAATGTCAATATTTCACACCGGAAAGTAGTAAAGTTTAAAAATCACATTATATTCTAAAACAGTAACTTACCTATGAATATCCATAGGAACATTCAACCCCGCATGGACAGTCTGTATCCCCATGCCAGTGTTCTTGTTGACAGTAGAAATGCTCTTGGTGTGCCAGTCCGTCCAGTAGATGGCGTCTTCGAACAGTGTCAGCGCAAATGGGTGAGGAAGGCCTTTGGTAGTAACCTGGGGGCACAGTTATACGGAAATGTGAAGACTCATCTAAGAACCATCAAGTATGAGATAGAATAGACACTTCATGACTATGTATTTGCAAGGTAACAGATGCATAGAGATACAATATTATGTTTGCGTGAATACACAATATTTTTTGTAAATGACGTGGTTTTCTCAGTTAGACCAACTAGAGAATAGTTTCTGGTTACTGCTTAATCTTGTTGCACTAAAAAACGAGATTCTTCTGTTGTTTTAGTTAGAACTTGTAAGTACAACATACCTTCTTTCGATCTCGTCCATCAAAAGAAGATTTCTCAATGACGTGGTGTTTGGCATCCGCCCAGTATATCTTGGATTCCATATAATCGATGGTTAAACCATTAGGCCAGAAGATCTTATCGACTATGATGCTTTTTCGTCTGCTGCCATCCATATCTGCGCGTTCTATCTTCGGATTGGGACCTAGAATTTATAACATAGATTAATATTGAAATCCTCAACAGAACACTCTCAAACCCTGAACTCTAGCATATTCAATCCTACTCTTACCCCAATCAGTCCAAAAGACCAGAGCATCACCAGGATGCACTGCTATAGCCCTTGGTTTGTCCAGATCGTTGGCAGCTATGACCGCTCTCTGATTTCCCTCAAGCGTAGTCACTTCTACGCGACGAGTACCAGAATCCGTCCAAAATAGTAGATCGTGTATCCAATCCACTGCCACTCCACTTGGCGTTTCTAGACCCCACCTTATTACATCTATGAAAGAAACAGGCAGTGTAATCATCATCAACATATATTCAATAAAACAAACAAGTTGCATTATGTTTTTGACTCTTTAGTTAAAATCGAAAGATTGTAGACTTAAAATTAATTATGACTCTCACCTGTCAAATTGTTGTTATTCATTTGAGCGACTCTGATGACTCTGAGGTTGTTTTCAGTCCAAAACACAAGCTGTTTCTCGTAGTGATAATCCAAGGCGACAGCATTATGCAGACCTTTTACAACTGGCATGTAGTTGTCACCAGTTAGCCAAACCTGTATGAATGATCATTTTAATTGGTTAAGTAGGCTTCATTGGTACTGACACTGACATTATATTGGCATCATTACTTAAGATATTTTTGTTCTATTATAACATATTTTGCAAGTAGTAAATCAAACGTCATAATTGTTTGAGTCTTTCCCACTCTTCCGTCTTACCTGTCGTATGCCAACGCGGTTTGAAAACAACAATGTAGGTGATTCTCCGGTAGGCTTGCAAGAGCGTCCATCGGGTCTCAGAACGTATCCAGTCATACAGCCGCACTTGAAACTCCCAACCGTATTAGAGCAAGTTTGAGAACAAACGGGGTCTTGTTCATACATGCATTCATCAATGTCACGGCATCTGAGGCCCGAAACAATTGAATTAATATTAAATTTCAAAGACTTCAATTCAGTTAACTAGAAATATTGAGTAAGATAAGTAATACACATCACTTTATACTTACGTATGATTATTGAAGTCTAAAAGGAATCCCAGAGGGCAAGTGCAAGCCTGCTGTCCATCGTATGTTGTAATACACATTTCAGGGTCACACTTATCTTCAAAAGTGCACCTCCTCTTGACTGGGCATTTGTCTTCATCATCTCCTTCAGGGCAGTCCTTCATGCCGTCACAAACGTGTTTCCTGTTCACACAGTTCCTGAAAGCATTGCTGATAAGGTGGTCTTGAGTTTTGCAAGTGTATTGATCTTCTTCACAATGCACTTCGCAGTTCATTTCGTCTTCGCCGTTCGTGCAATCTCGAACTGCATCGCAGAGCCAGGTTTTCTGTACAAAAGAAACTAGTCAGACCCTGGACATATTCATAATAATTTAGTTTGTCGTCTTGCATCGTTAATCAAGTAGTTTGTAATGGAAACATTAACCTATAAAATTTGGATTATAATCCGGAGGGATGCTGTTGCGACCCCTGCATTTAAAATCAGGGATAATAAACAATCTATATGCGGTCTTTTTTGATGCTGTTATTGTGACATGACATCATAATCAGCCTAGCCCTTTACATCTATGTTGGAGTCGGTGATTAGTCTAACCGGATGCAGCTGATAATATGACGTAGTATATAACTAGCAAAACCTGGGGAACAATACCGAGTACAGGTAGTGTATACTTTGCTTACTCCTACAGGGAATAGGTACGTATGTACATACGTGATGTTATGCTCATATGCGAAGCTTACCAGAATGCATCGTCTGTCAGCACAAGTAAACTCGTCATCAGTACAGTTCCGCATGGAGTTGGGTTCACAGTTGAGCTCGTCGCCGCTGTCTGCGCAATCTCTTTCGGTATCACACCGCCAGCGATCCGGAATGCATTTGCCATCGCTGCATCTGTTTCACAAGATATTAATGACTTACTGTTATTTCATCAGTTTTCCATATAAAACATAATATATTTAGAGGATATCAATGAGATTGAAATTTGACACCAGTCACTTATGTTTTTCTACAAGTCATTTTCTATATGTATGATGATATGTATACCCTTTTTTTTTGGTGGGAAATCATCAAATGACCTCTAGCGTGTCAGAATTCTACTGACTAAAACCCACCCATGTTCCTTCACCTGCCTATACACCGCCAGGGGCCCCGGTGTCTCTTTCGAACTACCCACGGCCCTGGGGCAGGCATCGGTCCTTATGAACACCACGCTGTGCTGACATATCTTTGAGGCGCGCGCGGAACACGACGGGCCGTCGACCCGGGCCTGGTCCTTACCGGGCGGCCAGGTTGGCCGAAACAAGGAAAACCTGTTCAGATTTACCGACTACTGAACGATGACAGAACTGAAACGATGGGACACTTAATATCATGCCTTGCATGTCCCGTCAGCTGCACGTTACGGGACGCTAGTGATGGTACCGATCACGTAGCCGAATTCTGGGCTGAGTCCATTTAGATTGCCATCGCTAAGAAGAAGACGAACAACGAAACCTACCGAGTAGTACCTACTTATAGGTACTCTATACCTAAACTTCACTATTGTCCGTATCATACAGTAAATATACCTGAATTCTCCAGCATTGCAGCTCCCCGGTAGCATAGGACAAGTGTCTTCATCGGTCCAGTCCCCGCAGTCATTATCACCATCACATTGGAAGTCCTTGCGAATGCATCGTTTGTTGTCACATTGAAATTCGTTCTCGCCACACCGGATTAAGTCCACGGCTAATGAGAGAAGTTTATTATAAAACAAGTAAATTACGAGAAGATATAGCAAGCGTCACCAGAAGTGTATTTATCGTATGTAAAGGTACATAATAAAAAAGTGTTTAAACAGAATAGAAAATATTTTGTGCCTCAATCGACTGTGTGTCAGTTCTATATACACATCAGTCAATCTGTAAGTTATACGCATGAAATTCAAGATGGATCCTTCAATATAGAGGGAGAGTTTCACGATCCTACTCTAGGAGTAAAGTAACAAAATATTAAATATAAAACTGTATACTCACGACAATCAGCCTCGTCGGAGCTATCAGGACAGTCAGGTTCATTGTCGCAGCGCCAGTGCTTCGATATGCATTCGCCAATTGCACACATAAACTGGTGCTCTCGACATCTGCGTAAAACAAGAACTGTACAGTACCACTAAATACTATATTGAAGACAAAACATTGTCTCAATGTGCAATTTTCTCAATCGTCATATTATAGTAATGTTACCAGCCATAACTTGATCACTAACTATTGCTACTGAAACAACTCTTATAATTTAACAGTATAATATTTTTACACAGTATAATAAAGACAAAAGATATTCAAAGCATGAATCGATTGCCTCTTAGCGTTTCGAAGCCATAATAGAAATGCATAAATATACAAAATTCTTTATCAATTTAAAACGTTTATGTTGTCTAATTTTTAGACATACTCATGCATATCATTACAACGTTGCATAGTCGTGCTACGGCGTAGGCGTTTAGCATGGCGAGCGCCGCCACGTCGTATGCTCCGCAGCGAGTCGTACTACGGGCTACGTCGTATGCCGCGTAGCTTGAAGCTAAACCTAAGTTCAGCGGGAGCATCGCTTATTCAATTTTCTAGGCTCGTAGTCGTGTCGTAGCGTTCGTAGTCGTTTCGTAGCATTTGTACTCATATGTAGCATTCGTAATCGTTTCGTAGCATTTGTAGTCATTTCGTAGCATTGGTAGTCCAGTCGTAGCATCCAAAATCGTGACATTCGTATTTCTACAATCAGTAGCAAATAAGAGTACCTACCTAACAAAATGCCAAAAATACTAGAAGAAAAAACAGATTGCTCGATCCTTCGAGACTTCCGTTTTTATTTCCTCAAGCTCAAATCCAAGTTCAACTCTGGATATTCAAATCATATTCATCATATCCACCCTATAAAACGCGACTCATCAAGTGGTTAGATTTCTCAAAGTGCAATTATTGTTATCCAATTTCTATATCGACTTACAACTATTCGTATTAATTGCATTCATATTATCATTTCATAACGATATATCTGCTAACCATACCTAATTAGCATTAAACGACATAGTTACTTCGTTGTCAACAACTAAAAAGGGGACCCATTTTCATTCATACGTCACATTAGCGTCACTTAGTTGCTGTAGGTGTACCAGTAATGTTAATCACGTCAATGATTTTGTTCTATAATGAGCCCGCCCACGGAATTGGGATATATCGCGCGAGTCTGTTCTAGGGACGCAGGGAGCGTAGGCGTGTAGCCATGGCAACCTGCTCCCGGCCCCCGCAC
>VKGM01003386.1:0-16304 GCA_007844875.1 Busseola fusca | reverse complement strand
GGTTAAGCTACGCTTGCCGAGGTTGGTCTGTGGATGGGTGACCTTCTGTACATACCGAGACCCCTCCGTGCCTCGGATAGCACGTTAAGCCGTTAGTCCCGGCTTTCATTTGTAGATCTCTGACAGACGTTACGGGTCGTCAGAAGCCCAAAATTCTGCCCATCAGTCTTACCAAGAGGTATCGAATTACCCAGTAACTGGGTTGTGGAGGTCAGATAGGTATTCGCTCCATGTAAAATACTGGTATCCAGCTGAATCCGGTTAGACTGAAAGGCGACCCCAAAATAGTTGGGAAAAGGTTAGGCAGATGATGATGAAAAAGCTAAATTCATTTCAAACTAACTACACTGTTCTTCAATACGCAGTCCCTATGGTACGTAAGTCCTTTAGTTTTTTTTACACATAAACCCTAAAGTCATTGCCATAATACTCAACCTAACTTAAAACCCAACTTAAACTAAAAGTTGTTGTTCAAGCACTGTGTTTTATAAGTCGTGTTAATTAACAAGTCTTATCAAAAGCTGGACGGATTAAGTAAAGCAGTACCTACTGGCAGTGTTCATGTGGCGCAACTTTGTAGTTAGTGGTAATTAGCAGCAGAGCGTTAACGTGGATGGTGATAACGGAACGCGACAGACTTCATTTCGCAATGGTAATGTTATTGTTGTCGCAGGTGGTTCGAGCCGCTGATCGATCGCTGGCTCGCCGTCACCAAAACTATGGCGCTGCAAAGAGTTCGAGCCGCCGTCGAACTTGGTAAGCCCTCTTGTCATTTCTTATTTGGTACTTTTAGCATTACTTCTGTCACATTCATTTTCAGAGTGTCTAAGTGTTTACGGGTAATCCCGAGAGACGGGTAGCGGCGAAACTCCAAAATATTAATAAAACACTTACCTTGTATAGGGCCATTTTCAAAGTGTATTGTGTCTAGTCATGTCCGAATAAGTTTATAACCAGTATCAAGAAGGTATTAAATAAAATACAATAATATATTTTCCTCTTTTAATTGGACGTTACAGTGTCATCGCAAATTAGTTAGTGTTAAATTCATATACAAGTGAGCAATAAATAATAATACTTTTATGTAAATAAGTATAAACACTAATTACGACAATCGCGTTACCTAATTGGTCGTAAACACATAAAATATAGCCAGTGAATTACGAGTCTCAATTAAAATAATACATCTAACCAATATATTTAGGAATCACCTATGTAAATCAGAGAAACTCAAACCGGTGGCCAGTGGATAATAAAAAAACCTCTAAGTTGCAACCTGTAAATGCTTATCAAAAGAAATTAAAACCTAGGGGGGTATAAAAAGAAGTGATTTTCGAAAAAGGCCGTATAATTGTTGTGAAGGCAAAAGGCGAAGGTTCACACCCGCGCTAGGGCGGCCGCCATTTAGATAAACATCGAGTTCTAACTGTGCCGTAACACGAAACGTTTTATTGGACCGAGACAAATAAAAGACTGCTTGTAAATTGTTTTTATACGTATGACACATTTAAACCCTGCCCTGTCTCTAAAAATTAACGTCAAGATTCTCATTACTGGGTACTTATCTCAATTACAAACACTAAAATCACTTCATTGTGTAAACTCTGTCATGTTCAGTAAATAGCTGGAACAGTGCTCTATTATTTACTATGTTCTAAGGACTGATTTTTCGAACACCAGATAATTTTATCTAAGGAATATTTTAAACTTTTGACAATTCTACCATAGAAAACTGTCAGACGTCAATTTTATTCTACGGATAAAAGATATCCCTTTCTGTAACTAAGCATCTATAGATGGCATAATTAATTGGTTCAATAAGAAATCCGATATCAAAGCAAAATACCAATTATATGAACCATATTATATTACAATTGTCAAAGGTCCAACAGTCTCTAATTGATCCTTAACTGAAGGTCGCACCGCATTCGTACAATTCGTTATTTAATTACTTTATTGTGATCTCGCTTTCGGCTGTATTCGTTAATTTGTGATGTTCAAATCAATAATCTTATTTGTTTATTTTTATTATAATAATTCCCCCACGTATTTTTTATTATCTTGGATGATTACATTACATAAGATTTATTGAAACATACCAAAACTAGAGGGAAATAGATGATGATACCTACCTACCTAGATCTATGTAGGTACATTTATTATCTATTTATATAGATACATCATGCAACTCTTTACCATTATTTGTACTAAATAACATACTACACGCATATCTACATCATACATATATGTAGGTAAAACGGGCTGGTGTCCGCAACTCCACGACAATGCGCGTATTTTGCGTACGGTACATATAATATTAATACAACATTTCCCGGAATTAACGGACACCACCAGACACTCCAGATAGAATATAACGTTATAATACATACACTGATTTTTTATTATTATGTAAAACATTGTTTTTTTGATAAATTAGTTATACTGATTGTGGGAGAAAATTATGCTCGCATTACAAATCTAGGCATTCACACAATCACACACGTTTATGTGTCTAGTTAAGTGGGTAGGTATTTCATCCAATTTGGGTTATTGTGATTGTTCAGCGGAAGGATACGTATTTAAAAAAAAAATACAGAAATCGATTCGGTAAACGATTATGAACAAACTGCTTTCATAATGTGCATTAATTCAGTTAGGTTTGATAGAGTACCTAGAACGATTTGTATTTGCGTTGTTTGACGCAATATTGAGCACTTTGTAACGGAGATATTGTTTCCAGACCGCCCTGTGGAGGGCGAGCACCTCGTGAAACACAGCACCTCGTCAGTAGACACCGCAGCTTGGTAAGTTTAGTCTAGAATTGCTGAGATAAACAAGGAAAATATCTTTGTTCAATACATAAACCTTAAATCCTTATAAATATCAGCTCATGTATGTACCTATATAATTTTGATACGATTATGATGCGAGAAAATCCCGTCTGCTGTAATTTTCAGGTCACGCACTTTTTTATAGGTTGGGTATTCAAAACGTATTACCTGCCTTATTGGTTCTTAATACAAACATTTGTATCAGTAGCCAGTCCGCCGTGTCGTTCTGTAAACATAAAGGACAAGACAAGGGTAGAACTAAAAGCATTTCTAGACTAAAATTGATTACTTCATCATTGTTCTGCATAATTAACTTAAGAAAGCTCTCTAACACAAATTACGCGGAAATAATCAAAGAAGCAATAAAAATAAGAGCATATACTATACACTCTGACGCGTGTCAAAGCTCTGCTCGCTACAAGGCTTATTACTTTCACTTTAGTGCTCTCAACAGGTAATTCAAGGAAAGTGTACCATAAAAGATGCATAGCAAACAAACAAATTTAAATTTACCATTTTTGAAACTCAGATTAACTCATGTAAAGTAAAGGGCAAAGGATATGCCTTTATACTGAAGTACAGTTTTAGCGGTACATATTTAACTTTGTCACTGTTATCTGGCAAAAAATGAACAGGGCGGCCCGAGCCCTTGTTTAAATAAGCTTTTTGTGCAAGGGGTGTGCCTTGTGTCGGACTTTGCTTTCATGTTATATTTTTGTTATTAAGTCTATAAATAAGATCATTATATCATTTGTCCTTTATAAAGCGTAATGTGATTTGTATAAAAAATGTATGAGTAAGGATTTCTAACAGGATAATGTAGGTATGGCATAATCAGCCCACTATAACGATCCCACTGCTAAGATTCGTAAGTCGCGGCCGTTACCACTGGAACCACAGCTCCTCAAGTAGGTATAATGAATTCGAATATTCATTTTGATAAAGCCCTACTTGAGCCAAGTACCTATCAGCAGACTCTCCATCTCCAGATTAAAGTTTTTAGTACCGCGGGTATTTATACTAGCATCTTGAAAAAATCAAAACATAACGCGGCTGTAAAAGCTCAGTATACCAATCAGTATCTGAGCTGTTACAGCCAAAGATATGAGACAAGGGATCCAAACAGTATTTATGAAACGTCAGTGTACCGGGTTCGTAGAGAAGCATGATATGACTCTTTCAATGCATATGTAAGTACTTTCTCAGTTTATTTTAGACTGACTTCGGTGCAAGACAAATATCGCGAGGAAATCTGGACTACTTACATATAACATTCTCATGACATAATGTTAGTTACCATACTCCTCCGAAACGGCTGTACCGATTTGTTTGAAATATTGTGTGGTAGGTCTGAATCGGCCAACAGCTATTTTTTTTTCTTTTTTTTTGTGGCAAACCAACGTTTGCTCGGTCAGCTAGTATTTAATATAAGTTTAAAATCGCCAACCAGGTGTGAGCAAGCGTGGTGATCTATGCTCGTACCTTCTCTGTATGGACTTTGCCCTAATAAATGGCGTACTACTACGTACCTACTTTTCTGTTTTCTAGATTAACACTTGTTCCTTTATCTTATCTAGCCTATACCACATGCGCCTAGTATGGCGTTCGGTGGGTGGTGCCGAGGAATGCACAGCAGGCGGCAGCGTACGATTGCTGGAGGCCGCGTGCGCCACCGCTCTGCACTACGCAGACCTCGTGCACGGCGCGCTTGCAGACCAGGGGTACTATGAGAACTATGGTATGTACCAGAAACGTAGAATAATTAAGAATTCTTAGCAGATGAGCCACTTTTAGCATAGGCGCGTTTTGGTGGCTCTTTTTGTGTTCGGTAGGGATAACAAAATCGCTCGCTCAGCTATTGTTTCGATGCTACATCGCGTTTTTGTTAAAACTGCGCGATTTATTTGCAGTCTGCAGATATCAAAGAATAAATTAGTAAATCGCTGCGACCAGCATTCGAATGTGTGCAAAATGTAGCGTTCAGGAGCTGATTCGAGCATCCGGAAAGCCATAAATCGCTCCTTTCTGATATTTTGAACAGAGATTCAGAAGAATATTATCAAACACAAGCTCCTAACAATAAGCTTTATTCATTCTAACAAGTGCTGTATTTTCCTGTATCTAGGTACATAGCCTTTCTGCAGTCGGAAAAACTATATTATTACATAAACTCTTATCACAGGTCAAAACAAAACGACAGAAGAAATATGCACGATCGTGAACAACTTGGAATATGTGCGACGCTCTCTAGCCGAGTACGACGACGATCATATGTAAGTGCGAGCTAATCTCTGGACCGTGAATATTGCGCGTCCTACAATCATGACACGACACGCTGTGGAGCGCAAACTTCATAAATTCCACACAAACAAATATAAGTCTTACGAATACCGTTCTAAAGCTTATATCAGTGTGTATTTCGCTTTACTGGTCTAACTTACAGAAATTGTCATGCAGCGATTGATAGAATATAAAACGCTCAGCTGCACAGCGTGTTCATTCAAGCTGAAAATAATAACAACGTTGATAGTATCAGAGATGTTATTTATTTATTTGCTCTTTACGTACTGAAACGTTCAACGTGTTTTTTTACGGAAGATCAAACAAGTATGTTAACAGCGGCGAAAAACCTTTTGCCAGAGGGTATAACCCTATACTACAAGTTGTTTAATAATGTTGTTATTGTAACTAGCTGTGCGTGAGCTCCCGAACGTTTGTTTGTACGCAAAACATTCAGTTTCACGCGCCACACAGCCATTCAGAAGTTTTAGTGGTCCTTAAGAACAAATCGCCCTGGGATATAGCCATCTCGTGTTAATGGCCGAACTTGTACCGAATAAACTGCTGTAGAAAATCTTTTCACATTTTACGACCTAGTACATCAGCAAGTACTTACAAGTTGTAACGTCAATACTTACACGTAGTGGCCTATAAATCTTAATTAAAGCTAAAACAACTTGGGAACTATCTCAGTTTGAGTTGAAACTCAATCAGAAGTTGTTACATTACAAATTAACGATCTTTACAAATCAATTGATAGCAATGATAGCTGACAATTTCCAATGATAGTTGACAATTTACCACGTGGAATGTTGAAGACTGTTTTGTGTTAAACGAATATTTATGCCTCACTCGATGTTGTGTAGGTACCACACGATGTTGTGTAGGTATACATTGTTTTCCATTCAGAGACATACTGTACCAAACATGCCTATGATTGATTTGTGACTTTTCTAGTACTCTAACCTCAGTTTGCCCAAAAGAGTCTTTGAATCCTTATATAAAACTACATTGACCAGCATCATAAAAAAGTATGAATTACCGTTTCTTTGGCTGAGCAATTAATCAAGAAGTTAAGGAGAACATTCTAAGAGCGTTTTTCTCTAGCTGCAACGCATAAGGTGACTTTCCTTATAATGCCTCGTTTCAACTTCCATTCTGTATTACTCCCATCGGACAAGAAATCAAGACAAAGGCTCTTAGAATCCTTGTACTAAATCTTAATACCTTTCTTATAGTATGTATATAATTTATGCCTATTGGGGCGAATACCAGCTTCCATAATTTAGTGACATCATCCATTCGTGGTCGTTTCGGATCTTCATTCGTATAGCTAAAGCTCGTTAAAACGACCACAGGCACATGTAACGTGCAAAATACACGTTAATTAAAGAAAGTTCTTCGTTGCTGCGAAATATTGTAAGTAACATGATCACAAAAGGATAATATTTTAGCTTAAACGACGAGAACTCGCGTCAACTGGTACGCGGCGCGCTAGGCACTCTAGACGCGCGGGCTGCACGCGCGGCCGCGCCGCTTTCTGCGCGAGCACGGCCACCCCTCAGGAAAGCCGTTTTCCATCTGGCATGGTCACCAGACACGCTGCCCACAACACAGGTTAGTTATTTTTAAGGTTTCTCTTAGATTTTGTTACGCGTGAATGTGAATGCAAGATTAAAATAAAAGCTTACCTAAGCATATAGAAACGACTGAGAAATGCTATTTCGGCATCAGGCAATAACTCCTCTGCTGGAGTTTCTGGACCAGCACCTTTCGTCGCTTAACACATGGCTGCTTCCGCGTGCGTTCATTCGCGCGCTGGCAGGCTGCTGGAGCGGCGTGCTTAAAGAGGTATCGTCGCAAGCAGACGCGGGAGGTGCCGAGCGCCCGCGAGTCTACCATCATAGGCTCAGGGAGGCACTCGACCTGTTAGCGGAATTTTTCCACGCAGAAGGAAAAGGTAAGAAATAGATTTTATTATATGTTCATTTGTAATCATGTCTTAATCGCAATTGTTTTAAATAACTCTTAACAATGTCCAATAATAAAAATAAGAAATAATAATATTCACAAAATCAAAGAGTTTAAAAGTTACCTAATGAAGTTACTTTACAGCCATCCGTTCAAAAATAATCCCTTTGACAACAGATAACGTACCAATACACTATAAAAATAAAATATTTCGTATATTTATTGTTAAAATGTTCACCAAGTTAGAACGTGGAGTTAGGAACTCTCCGCCGGAGGTCGTAAGAGGCTTAGTTGGTAAACAATGGTTAATCAATATCTATTTAGGTCTCCCCATGTCGGAGGTGCACAATGCGGAGTGGTTCCGTGTGGAACAAAGGATGGAATATCACCAAGCGCCCACCGAGAAACTACTGGAGCTGTGGCTCGCTGATAGGCTGGCTGAGCAGTCGCGCACACCCTTGCCCTCGCGCTATGGCTCTATACTTGTTCGGTCAGTAAGATATTGTTGCAATATTATTTGAGTAAAGTTCTAAATTATTCCAACATGTTTCGAAACCATCATTTATATCTGTTAAACAAAATAGACGAGAGCTTCCCAAGTTTTTTCTAACAGCTTTGTTCGTTTAATTTGTATTCTTTATATTCTTGTCAGTAGGTATATTTTTCTTACTTAGTTTATTCCCATTTACTCTTATTTCGAAAACTTTGTCTCTTCGTTTTATGTCTAAAAGGTTACGGTCCATCGCTCTTTGTCATGTAAGTAATTTGGATCGAGTACATTTCACTGAATACACAAGTCTTACGAGGCACGGAGCCATAGCAACTCTCAGTTTTTCAAGCTTTTCTTTGTTACTTTTGGGTTTGCTTCATAACAAGTATTTTTCTGTTTGTTTAGAGGCTTAATCTGATTATGTTCGGTAAGATAAACATTGTTAAAATGTTTTGCAGATAATGTTTATGTTGTTTTGAGATGTTAACACTACATTTTGGTGTTTCATTTTTAGGGTTCCGTAGTCAACTAGGAACCTTTATAGTTTCGCCATGTCTGTCTGTCTGTCTGTCCGCGGATAATCTCAGAGACCGTTAGCACTAGAAAACTGAAATTTGGTACCAATATGTAAATCAATCAGGCCAACAAAGTGGTAAAATAAAAAGTGGAAAAAATGTTTTATTAGGGTACCCACCCCCCTACACGTAAAGTGGGGAGTGATTTTTATTTTCATTTCAACCCTAACGTGTGATATATTGTTAGATAGGTATTTAAAAATAAATAGTGGTTTACTAAAATAATTTTTTGATAATGTTAATATTTTCATCGCTCCAAAAACAAAAAAAAATGTGTCCCCCCTCTAACTTTTGAACCATAAGTTTAAAAATATGAAAAAATCTCGTAAGTAGAACTTTATATAAACTTTCTAGGAAAATTATTTTGAACTTGATAGTTTGAACAGTTTTTGAGAAATTGTATAATATACAAATAAAAAAATCGCAATCAAAATTACAATTAAATAAAGGTAAATTTCGTCGTCATGTCGTAAGTTACGGTGGCTGAATGGTAATTGTGGCGGTCTTGAATCTAGAGGACCCGGGTTCAAAACTTGGGCCAGAGGGGGTTTAATTTTCAGCTTTTTTTCATGTATCTTCTTTTGTTACAAAAACTATTATTGGGGCAGAATTTTTTTTTTCTCTTTATTTCTTAAGTAGGGACAATTATTGTGACAGACGGGAAATTACGGAACCCTACACTGAGCGTGGCCCGACACGCTCTTGGCCGGTTTTTGGGTATATACGTACGAGGGCTGCTATTTGTGTATCCGGAATAACAAAGTCAAACAAACATACAGCATTTATTATAGTTTTTTTTTTGCTTTTCAAAATATTCACCATTAAGTTCGATGCACTTTAACTTACGTTGGAACCCATTTTCGTAGTTCTTTTATCATTCGGATAGAGGTATCTCCAAAACCTGCATTTTGAACGCATCAACGGTCTCTTCACGGCTCGAAAAACATTGACCACGTAATTTATTCTTCACGGATGGGAATAAATAGAAGTCGCTGGGGGCCAACTCGGGGCTGTACGGCGGATGATCCGTTAATTCGATCTTTTGTCCTTCCAAATAGCATGTTGACATGATCAAGAAGGTTTCTGCGTTGGCAAAGGATTCCCCTAGTAGTATTCGACCCTTATTAGCGACACTATCCAATGTAATAATAGAGTCTGTGTTTTTTTTTTCAAAATCAATGGGTCCGATTCCAAGTTAGAAATATTTATTTCCTAAAAATCTAAATTATACAGTTTTAGTTTTCATCTAAATCAAGCCCGTAGCTTTTTGAGTACTTTCTTCATAGTTTCAGATTTGGCCATCCGGAGTGGATGGCTCTTAAAAAATTAATTCTGTATACAGGGTCAAATTAAATTAGCGAGCCTATCCATCTTTTCATCCACCTATCCATCCATCCAAACCGTTACGTTCCTAATATTAGAGGATTGTACAGCAAAAATACACGTAGCAAAAACAAATATGATACCCATTACGTCTGCGAAGTTTCGCTGGCTAATTTAATTTGACCCTGCATTTTATGTTTGAAGTTAGAGGGGCCCGTGGTTAAATAATAACAGCCACACAGGTCGATCGATCAGGTTAAGCTACGCTTCCCGCGGTTGGTCTGTGGATGGGTGACCTTCATTACATAACGAGACCCCTCCGTGCCTCGCCAAGCACGTTAAGCCGTTAGTCGTGGGTGTCATTCGTAAATTATTGACAATCGTTACTGGTAGCAGAAACCCGAAATTCTGACAACCAGTCTTACCAAGAGATATCATATTACCCAGTAATTGGGTTGTGGAGGTCAGATAGGCAGTCGCTCCATATAAAATACTGGTATTCCGCTGAATCCGGTTAAACTGGAACCCAACCCCAACGTAGTCGGGAAAAGGCTAGGCAGATGATGATGATTTTACGTTTGGGGTTCTGTCTAAATAAGAAGAATAAGAATTTAAAATAACAATTATTTGTTCGACATCATTTCTCTCAGTTCTCAATCAATATTGTTTTAATTCAAAACGGACAAAAACATTGAGCGGAGAAAATCTTTTCCATCTGTGTGGTTAAAGAACAAAGAAAAAAATTATAGAAAAAAGCCATAGTACGCTGTTGCTGGAAAAATATTGTTTATTTGGGCTAAAATTTCCGTTCCATATTTCCTTTTAGAAGTATCGCTATTAGGAACACGATCCTACGTAGAATAAATGTACTTCGTTCTATATTGTACGAATTATGTAGTAGCCAACATCTCGTGCTACTATTCACTAGTACACATACAATTTATACAGTAAAGTTTTTTACTTTTCTGAATAGAAAAGAATAAAATAAAAAGTAAAGTAACGCAAATTATTTAGAGTTATGTTTGTAGAATTTGTGTTACTTCTGCTGAGCCATAAGTAACTTCAAACTGCATGTTTATTGCGATTATATTCGATTCAGTCAGAGGCCAAAATACATAGCAATAGTGAGTGTATCTATCCTGTGGCTGTTCTTACCTACATTTAAGTAAAACTCTTTTACAATCCTTGTGAAATGAATATCGGAAGATTTATAAGAACTTCTAGACTTGAAACATTTCGCACTTGAATGGTTTTTTATTCGTATTTAGTTTCAACTTTCTTATCGTGTTCGAGTTACTGGAAGTATTAAATATAATCGTCGGAAAAAAAGGAAGTTGCTATTATACCCTTGACGATCTTTCGTTCCATGAAACCTGTAAGAATTGGATTGAAAGAAAAGCTTATTTTGAACTCAACTAAATCCACACATGACAAGATATGTTACCCCCTTGTCGACATTTATCCGTGTAATTTATATAAAACGTTGATCAGGCAGGGGCCATAGTTGTTCCATAGTTCTTGATAACCGATCTACTTTAGTCATCCAAACCCATAATCCAACTTTTTTTAATTTCCATATCCTGCAATAGTCCTACACCAACCGGGGGTTGTCTTTGGATACATTTACATAGTGCTTACGGGAATAATAGTCGGTTGATGCCACATTTCATTGAAATTTCCGAAGGGGCCTCTGCGAGTTGGCTTCGGTCTCGATGGACAGCTGGCTTTGATTCAGAAAGCGGACACTTTGTACATTTTTTACTGTACTTCTGGATACGACTCGCATTTTCAGGAAGTTCCTCTCTCTGGAGCTCTGACCACCGGTAGCTTGGACCTTGTTCCCGATACCGATAGGCTATTTTTTATATTTTTAAATGTTTTATATTCTAATATGTAAAATATCATTCATGTGTATATATGTTGAAATAAACGGAATAATAATAATAAATGATATAGATATATTCACTATTATGCACTTCAGCACAATTTGTAAATTCTCTGTATCTTCGTAAGACATTCTTTGAAGAGCATGCTTAAGAATTTTCTTACAATTTGTACAATTCAAGGAGTAAAAGTTTGCTTTCGCATTTAGTATAGCATAGAGGAGAGTAAAGAGGAACAGGTAAAATTTAGTTATGAAAGCACATTTTGCTTGATTTTGAGGACAGACTATATCTTTACGTCTTTTGTTAGTAAAATCCGTACCGGTCAGTACTTATCTAACGCTAAAGATCAATTATGCTCTCAGTATGGAAGCGACAACATGATTATCATTATTAGCTTTTACATAGTTTACAAACGTTTGACGACTATGTAGACTGGTCTATTCTTATTATTAATCTATTTAAACTGCAAAGTAGTCTGGTCTATTCCACGAGAATCTCATTTACAGGTCTATTTCAGTACACATTATATACCGTTGTAATATAGTGTACTTATATCGTTATTTAGTGTGTACTTCAACCACGACTCGCTGTGCGTAGAAGTGTTGTCTGCGCGCGACGTGATTCCGCTGGACCCGAACGGCTTAAGCGATCCCTTCGTAGTACTCGAGCTGGTGCCCAAACGACTGTTCCCGAAGGCTCACGAACAAACCACCAATGTACAGAAGGTAAGACATAGACAGTAGTGGTAGATATTAGGTTAGTGTATTTATTCCTGTTGTGTTTTAGGAATAGCATCAAAGTTTAAACGCAAATTCTGTTTGAACTAGAAGATCACTCAGCAAGATAATTTAATTGTTACACCTATTCTAATAAATTCTCTTCGAAGAGTCAGGGCTTTCCAGAGAACTTCTCATCACTAGACGGAACTATGATACCTTCATCTAAAGCGAACTATAATATATTTTCTGTGTAAAGCGAACTGTTATACCTCCATTTTCTGGTTATGGGTGTGCACGGCTTTACTTAATTTTAGAATGCACTGCGGTCGATGATGACATCGTGATAATGAACTGGTCGAAATTAATCGACGGCAAACATCCTAGTTCCAATTTTACCTAAATTACTGTTTGTAAATGTCTGAAGTCAACATTTCTTAATGCTGACGCAACTAAAATGCCTTATTCTATTCATCACGACTTTATAGTTGATGCTAAAACATCGGTAGGTGGTATATCGTTATTGTGAACGGAAATTTTTAAGTGTTAGAAGTTGTTATGGCCCACATTGTGTTTAGAAAACGCTGAACCCGATTTGGGATGAGTGCTTCGAGTTCGGCGTGTCGCTGGAGGCGTGCCGCTGCCCGGGCGCGGCGCTGGCACTGTCTGTGTGGGACCGCGACGTGTTAACCGCGGACGACTTCGCGGGCGAGGCCTACGTGTCCCTGGCGCGCATACCTGGTGTCAACTGCCACGCCGCGCCTGACCCACTACGTCCTATGGAACTGCCGCTCATGCAGCTGCACGATCGTAGTCAGTACCAGATTCATTATACTTCACTACATGAGAAAACCACTTTCAAGTATCGGAATACAATCACCCATCTTGTTACAAATTTTGCTTTACAAAATTTGCTTATGCTGTTCATTGAATTGACTATCCCTCTCTATACCTACAGCTGTAAGGATTCTATTGGTTAATTTCCATCAGAACCCATTCAAATTGACACTTCGTTGGTCACAGCTACAGATAGGACGACTCAAAGAACTTTCTATGAGCAGGAAGCCTTTTTAACATTTTCACATTGTTCACATACATTCATCACACAATAAATGCTCCACTAAGCCTACATTTTATAGCATATGAACTCATTTGCATACATAGCTCGCCAAAGTCTTGTTAATGCCCGTTATTAGAAGTAGTTGATGACACATGTACATCGATGTAATTGTTGATAGCCGATTCTGTTGGGGACCGCACAAAGATTAGGTACGTATACAACAAACTGAGGTCTATTCTAGGTAAGCTTAGCATACTGAAATATAAACAGCCTAACAAGACGTTTAGAATGTTATATATGCCATATGGCACTAGCAGACTCGGTTATTAACTATGGACTCAGTGGCTACGGAAGAACTTATCTTACATACCAACCTGATCGATATATAAATATCGGTCAGATCTTTATAGGTTGTCACCTATAAAGGTAACAACTAAGAATGTTAAAAGTAATTACGCCAAAACATTTAAAACAAGAAATTCCAAAACAGTGACGTCGGCCTCTTTAGGTTTTGTAATGTTATGTATTTGTTCAATAAAGTTGAATTTTGTACTCTATCGGAAGTCTATAGACCTGAGTTGCTAATCGAAAAAACAAGACCAAAGTTTTCTGAGAACGATATCAATTAAAAATAAATACATCTTACCAAAGTTCAGTAATGTGTACGGGATGAGGCTTCAGAATATTTAGTACCCCTTTATGTTAATAAACTCCCAGAAGACTTGCAAACGTTATACAAAACGAGTTCGAAAAGTTATAAATACAAATCAAAGCGTTTTCTTATACAAAATTTCTCGCAATGTATATACCTATCGCCAACATGTAGATAAACCCTGATAGGTTTTTGTTGTGTGGTTAAAACTGAATGTGGACTAAGTTTCAGTGTTTATAAATTAAAAAAAAAATAATAATCAACCAGTTATTACAGAACGATTCATAAGAATACCAGTATTGATGACACTGAATAAATTTCCTGTTACTTATCATCCTAATTAATAACTCCAGTAAAGATTTCTCAAGTATTTTCATGGCCCTTTATAAAGTCGGCCTTTAATGTTTTGTATAAAATTAAACAAGGTCGCCTTCTGATCGCATTCAGTTCAATAACTTTAACTTACGCTAAATCAAAATGGTATTTTCATTGACAAAAATTAGGATTCTGAAGAAGTTCGTGTTGAAATTTCCAAGTACTTTATGTCAACTTTGTTTGCAGATCATCCCATCATACAAATCCTGGAGTCACGCACCACAGATAAACTGGCCATTGACTTTGTCAAGAAACAAAAGTTAAGATTCGCCGAGCAGTAATTTGTCTGACAAGTTTCAAGTATCTGTTTCTTACTATACTTACTTTATTATTTCTATTTACGCACAACGTCCATTAAAATGTTGACAATATATATTATCTATACAAAAAAATACAAAAAAGAATTGGATATTTTTTTAATAACATTTAAGTTATTGAGTACATACCTATTTATTATGATTAAGATGTATAAAAGTCATCAGTATTAACATATGAAATACTACAAAGACTGTGTAATTCTTCTACTCATGAGAGAATATGTATAAAGTATTGTGTATGTGTAATTTCAATGCATTTTATATGTGTATAGACTTAGTACGCACCCTCGGAGCTTATGTCCCTAGTTGTTAGTCTCTATTAGAAGTTCCCGACCAAGTATTTTAAGGCCCGTCGTTAACAGTCATACATGCTACTCTGTGCCCCACCCGCCTTCTTCTTTTACATGAACTTTACTGTTGCGCACTTTTTAAACAAAACATTTATGGTGTTAGTTGTTAAAATACAGTAACTTTGTCAACAGTATATTATTATATATCAATATATTGTCGTAATACAATTTGCATAACGTGACATTCGAATAGCATTTGATCCTCGGAAAATATATAAATGTTTAGTGTGTAATAAACAGTATCAATTCTGTATTTGCCGCTTATTTCCGATGAGTATCTATTTATATGTATTTGTAGATGTTGATATTTTAATGTTTTGCTGCCTTATCTCTGCTGATTGTGAACTTACTCTAATCCGTTGATATACATATTTTAGAATGCAAGAAAAAACATATAATGCTTTTAACACACAATTCGTATATTTAAGTAGTAACATTTAAAGGTATTATTATCTTTATTGAGTTACATCCATCTGTTTCAAAGGTTTTTGCAAATTGTTATATAAACCACAACGGTGCGTATGTCACAGCTCGAGGATTGGTAAATAAATCTTTTAAAAATATATTGTGTACAAAAATTTTATAAAATTTTATGCATATAAAACGAGCTTTTTATTAACAACCGTCGCATCTTACCTAATGAATATATAATTTTAAATATATTATTATATATATGGAACGCATTGTCTTCGACGACTGATTTTTCATCGTTAGATTTAATTGTACGAGATATATTTTATAACTGTACGTAACGTATGTACACTGTGTATACAAGTATATTATTGTAATAGATGATGTATTGATGTTTTAAATTAGCAAATGAATATTATATATACCTACTTTATACATGTAACAATTAGTATAAAGTAATGGAAAAGTTAAATGAGGCGGATTTGTATTTAAAAGAAGAAGAAGATTAAAGAAGAGAATGATTTGTAATTAGGTAAGGAAAGGACGTGGCAGATTTATTATATTTTATGAGAAGGGATCCAAGTTGTAATGTAGTCGCCAGTCTCTCGATGCGGCACACAAACTAACCTAGAATGAAGAAACCGACACGGAATACTAACCAACATAAAGGATCCGATTAGCCACGGTAGATATAATTCAAAATCTTAATTTTAAATTAATGTGTGACCGTAAAATTATTCAATAAGGTTTACATATGGTTTATACGTATAATATGATGATGTTGTAAACTTTCTGCGTTCCTGTGTACTTACCGACACACTGTAGTTGAAATTGTGATGGATACCTACTCCGCACCTAATAGAAACCTCGAACCGTCATATCCAGTGCTACCCTAACCATATCGCTGAGCTTTTAACGTCTACCTAAGATATATGTATTTTAAACTTTATACCTGCGCAGCGCGGGCCCGGCGTCGAGATGCCAATCTTAGTAATCGATGCAGTACCGCTCTGCCACGCTGTTTTTGATACGTTGGTAAAACCTACTTATATATACACTTAAAAGGC
>VKGM01003384.1:8236-19559 GCA_007844875.1 Busseola fusca | reverse complement strand
CTTTGCTCCCACTCCTATTGCCTGCCGTTTATACAAAGTTCTATATTATATTTAGTTAGTAATCTTATATATAAAATTCTCGTGTCACAATGTTAGTTACCATACTCCTCCGAAACGGCTTGACCAATTTGTATGAAATTTTGTGTGCATATCGGGCAGGTCTGAGAATCGTCAACATCTATTTTGTTTTTCTTTTTTTTGTGTGTCAAAATAACGTTTGCCCGGTCAGCTAATGTATTTATAAAAAATCATACTAAAGGCCTTGTGAGACAAATTTTAATATAGATCAAAATATGCGCTACGTATTTTGTGTAAAATGATCTCATCTATAAAGAAATCTAAAATGTTATATTAGCGTATAATGTGTGTTATGTACTTATCAGAATACCGCAAAACAGCAACCAAATAGGTGCTTAACATAAATTTAAACGAGAATCATCGTGTGGACCGTCCCCGAGCAGTCTGTGTAGTTCGCGACTCCATTATGTAAATTAAGAGATAAACATTTTAAATGAATGTTAACGTCCACATTTTATACAACACAGCCAGTATTTCTTGTAATATAACTACTAAGAAACTTCTGATTGAAATTATCAAGTGTTTCAATGAAATTACGCTTTAGTTTAACCACGTGTGCCCTCGGTGGTAGCCTGGAAGGTGTAATGAACCATCGGAGTATCTTAAAGATATAGCCAATGTGTGGCAACGTTATAAAGATATGTCCTTATTAAGCTAGCAACTGTATATTATTAAATAACAATTTTTTGTTTATGGCTTTCGCAGATATGCCTACAGCCTTTTTAATAATAATACAGTTCGTCTTATCTCTGGTCGTGTCGGTTCATTAGAAGCATGTATTACACAAATTGAGTTTTTTTTTTTTTGTTTTAATTGACGTGCAAGGATGATGATGATGATTTCACACGAAATATCCTACAAAGTGTTTGGTGATTCAAACAGTGATTCGACAAGCGTGTCTTGTTTGTTATCCAGTTTTTTAAAAGGCTTTGTACAGATTTTTGAGAAAACTAAATAACAGGCAAGCGAAGCTTCTATGAACCTAGGGAGACTCATAAAAGCTCGAATCACCAAACACCTTATAGGATTTTCATAACAACTGAGAAATCTATTATCAAATTTGTCTCGTAAGTAGAAAATATTTTTAAGTTCCTGATGGTCTTTTGTTACAGACTATGTTATAAACTAGTGCTTGACCGCGATCGCGCCTGATGGTAAGCAATGATGCAATCATCCATGATTTATTTAGTAGACATTATTTGAAGATCATGAAACACATTTCCCACACCTTATATTTTGCACTGTAAAAGTAGGTTCCTCGTGTTTTACCCAAGGCAACTCGTGTCTCATGTAGAACAAACTGTATCAGTACAAAAGCTTTGTCTCGCTACAGGTTCAGTTTCAGTCTTTTTTTCGATGATGAAAAACTCAAAAAAAAAACAAATTGGAAATTATGACATAAGCTGCCGAAAAACTCACGTCACTTTAATCACTTCAAAACTTATTTGCACTAATTTTCGTAATGACAGAACCGTTCTGAATGCATAACATTCAGTAAATGAGACATTATATTGTTCTGTTCCTCTACCAAAACTACAAATTCAACAATTCTTTATATATTTATTCGGCATATTTCCGTTTATTCTCGGAATTATATAATTAATTTATATTCGAGGTTGTCACTTGTAAAATTACGCGAATTTCCAGGAAGCGGTGAGGATATTCAACGCTTCCACTATCTGATACGGGAAGTGGCGTACTACCAAAATTTTATCGACATTGTACCACAAATTAACCGATAAAATTTAATAACAACAATTGGGTACCTCATTGGGTACCACTAAGGTATGAGTGAATATGAAATATTTTGGTTTGGCTAATGGTTTGTTATATTTAATTATCGTTATATTAATAATTAATTAATAGCTTTTTTCAGAGTATTCCTTATTCCTTCCTTACCTATATAATCCATTAAAAATTCACGGAAATAAATAAAGGTTAAGTTGCTTCTCCACCTATTAGATATTGCTACATATTTTGCTATTATAAATATTGTTAGCAAACATGACGAAATAAAACTGTTTCTTTAATTTTTATTTTTACTTCCTGAAAATGTTTTCGTAGCATTCATAAATGATTTAAGGTAATGCAAAATTATCAGAACATAAATAAAAACAAGTTTCTATTTCAGTATTTATTAGACTTGCGTAACATAGTTAAGTATTTCTGATTTACAAAGCAGGAAAACAAAACCTATCCAGTTTTCAGCCCACTCGGTTTCCAAAGCGAGATGGCGAGTAAATAGTAAGTAGGTATCGTTTTAAGTTCTGTATTAAGGACACTGAACGATTTTTTATCTTAAAAGACGTAAGAAAATATGGTATAGCCACAAGTGTTACGTTCTGCAGAAGTAGATGACTATTAAATTGAGAGCCAATACAATCTAAACAAAATCCTTGATATAATTATTTTTATGTAGATTTATCGAGTTTAGAATGGAGTGCTAATTATACACATTTAAAGGCAGGTACTTATAAGCTGTAATTGTATCTAGTCTAGTAAATGATCCCGGGGCGGCGCACAAGGCCACGTGTGGGTGCGCGCGCGCCGCTGTCGCGCTGGCGCCTTCACAACAACCATTTTTTGCGAGCGACACGCGCCTCGTCTCCGCTTTGATATACTCATTTGATGCGGACAATGTTATCTATTCCAACAATAACTAAATAAACATTGAGCTACTAGGATGTAGGAACTACTGTTACATGACTTGTTGATGTTTTGAAGCTCCATACGATAAAATAGGCTTCATGACCGTCGTAAAACTGATCCACTTATGGTGGCTACGAACTCAATACATTTGTAGAATAATTTTGCGATTTCGGCGTAGTAAAAAAAATATTTAAAACCATAAAAATCTGACTCATGCAACAACTATGCACTAAAAGCTTGGCTCATATTAATCACAGATTTTCGACTAAAAAACTAACTGTAAATATTAATTATTAAAATAGACGCGGATATGGAACGAAAGCTCTTCTTGGTTCTTGGTATAACGGCTCAAAGTCCGTGTAAATACCTGCAACTGAATTAAACTTGATTTTTTTTGCATCATAGCAAAACATAACAACAATGTCGATGATGTGTGGTGTGTAAAAAATACGCGTTGCTAGAAGAACCGGTGCGACCGCATACCGCGCGCTCGCGGCAAGGCCTCGCGCCAGCTGCGCCCGCGCCCGCCTCAGCGACCGCGCCCGCCACCGCCGCCAACAACACCCACTTTCACATTTAAATTCAACGTGCACCTAACACCATCACAGGTTACAAACCTAATTTTCTATTCAGATGTTCAGCAACACTACACTGCTATATCCTATTCTATCGCTTCTCGTTAATTTCAGCCACTCATTAAATAACTCCTAGGTACTAATAATTATTGTAGTAAATAAGTTATGAATCAGATACGAGGTAAAACAGGGGTTTTGAAATTATGAGCAATAATCTTAAAATATCGTTCTCGTTATTGAATACATTCTCGGGTGCTGCCGCTGCTGGCTCGAGTTGAACGCCGCGCGATCATTACAGGTACTTGAGTTAGCAATTTACTTGTAACTATAAAATACAATTTATGAGATATTAATAGATTGCAGGGCCAGGACAAAAATAGCCCCTCGTGTAACATTACTTAATTAGCAAGCAACAATCCCACGGACACGTTGCCAGCCAGACTGAGGAATTACTGCGCATGATTCTATTAAGTATATTGTCATGAAGGAACTCGGGAGTTATTATTACGGTACAATAGTATTTAACTGTTTATTTAGGATCCGTTCTGGTCTTAAAGTAATGCGTTTGTGTGCAGTTCTATAGTCGTGTTATTCAGTGGAGAAGTCGCAAAAATACCGTCTTAAATTCATGTCAGAGTTAGAACAGTCGTTAGTCTATAGTGATTACTTTTTAGAGCAGATAAACTTGGAGATATTTGGGGCGCTGAATAGTTTATGTGACACATGCTGACCACTGACAGCTACAACCTGGTAAACCTATTACGATTGCCGACTAACTCAGTAGGTAATTGAACAAGTTCGTATCTAGTAATGTTTTATTGCCAGTTAGCAGCTTAAAACTTTTTAAAATTGTACATAATTCCAATTATAGCCAGGCAACTTTTTTGAAAAACCTTGCTTTCAAAATAACAAATTAATATTCATGTGTGTGAAAAACATTGAAACTATTCGCTTAACAATTCTTTAGGTACCTATATTGAATTTCGTATGCTAATTATAAAACTAGATCACAAGTTTGGTGTGTAGTTAATTTATTGACTTTTCGATCGTAGTAGATGCAAAGATAAAGTTTACACGCATTTTATGGTGGTCCCATTTTGTGTTACGTAAGCTTTGTGATCGATCCACTTCGATCACAAACCGTTGGTCAAACTTCCTAAACCATAATGATGTGAAGTTCATTGGTACGTCGCAGGCGCATATAATCCGCGCGTCGATAAATGGCATGGCTCATTAAAGTAAGCGGTGCGCGGGAGCTGCGCGATGCTATCAACCGGCTACTGGTTTGTATAAAAAAGCAAGACTAATGGCACCCTCGGGTCAACATGACGCTCGCCGCTACACTCATGCCCTCTTAAATCTCAACTCTACCGAATATTATTTACTTTGTTAATGTCGATACAAGAAAAAGCAATTAACCTTCACTGCCTACATTCCATCAGACGTCCGAAACATTGATAAATCATAAAAAATACCATCAGCCACATTTTTGTCCCGTAGTCGCTACGTGGCACATGACTAAAAATGCCCATTAAGTAAGCAAATGTATATTTTAATTCAGAATAAGCGATAAATCTCGCGATGGGCTTTCGAATTCCGCGCAAGTCATCCGACGAGGTGAGATCGGCTGGGAAATACCATTATATATCTACGTACGCGGTGCTGCCGAGCTCCTACATACATACTGATGTCGTGTGATCGTGTCCACGCCAACAGCTGTGCAGCGATCACGTATTTATTAAGTCTTTTTATTCTTTTTATGAAATACCAAACACTTTGAACTTATGTTGTAAGAGGCACTTAATTAAGCTGAAGGCGGATTTTGTGGGTAATTACCTAATACAAATAAAAATCTAAGTTGAGGAATGCGGTCGGGGATAAATAATAATGAAATGTTAGGAACAGTTGCGTCGGATTCCTGTGCTCGTAGTGTTAAGAGGTTCCGCATTGTCAGTTTTTGCAGCGCACAGACAGGCGGCGCGCGCCGGGAGCAGCGCCGCGCCCAGCCACGCCATCACATCACTCGTTACCCGCAATTAGCACCAAATTACTTACATCTCCTCATATAAATCAGTACAGTCTGGGTCTAATTTATTACCAATTATGTCGTGGAAATTATAAGGACCAAAATGGATATGGACATAACCTTATAGAGAGCCTCGCATACTGTTCAAAATTGTACCTAACATGTGCGGCATTTACAAGTTTACTAACTAAATAAGTGCGACATAAAGTTGACATAACAGGTTATTTCCCATGTCCTTCGATGGCATGTGAAACGTCACAGAGTTGCAGTAACAATTAGCACTACTCTTGATACACAGAACTACTTTATTCCAGCACTACACAACACATGTCATATTAGGCAGTAGCCTATCTTGTTTAAATGGACAGAACTCCTAATTTGCCATTATATTTTATTTGTTAATGTCATTGTCATTACATTGTCGACAATTTGTCTAGGCTACGTCGAATGCCCAATTAGACTATTGAAAATTGAAATCAACATGACAACACAATATCCAGGCATAAACAGGAGAAGTACAACATTTAAGAAATACAACATTTAATAAACTTTAAGTTGAATCTCGTTGACCACTCCCGTTCCACCTCAAACTACTCCAATCTCCGTCACTCTCAAGCCTAAAAGACAGTTGCCCCTTAAACTTGTATAAAAAAAGCGCATCTTATTACTAAATATTCAAAATTTCCAAGAAAAACCGCTAATTAAATTACTAGTTATTGTCTAGGTGTGAGTTAGTCGCACGCGCGGCTTTGAATTATTATTCTGTACTTGGTCCGTGATAAATTGATTTGGTGACAGTGGCCACCGCATAGGCATACAAACGTTCCATAAGTAAACCCCAAGAGACAATTACGATACTTGTGTGCTGTATTTCACACCTCGCATTTATTTATACATTTATCGATAAGTGTGTAACTTGTTAGATGATAGTGCTGTTACCAAGAGCAGCTTCTATGTTTGTCGATGATTTCTTAAGTGATTTGTGACATGGCTTTCGCAATATACATATATGAAGGCTACATTATTTTAATTTTGTTAATTAAATTCTAAGCCTTATTTTAAAAATGAAATCACAAGCTGCTTATGTTAATTGGTAATATTCATTAATTTTATCTATCACATAATTCAATTAGGTTCTTTTTAATGGAACAAATTACTACAAATCCTCCGGTCCGTAACCAAAACTGACCACACAAAATGAGCATATTTTGAATACGTTTGTAGGTTTAACTTATTTTATCTACTAGTCAACCACATAATCATGTAAATTCAATGGTAATCAGTTTTATCTAACTTTTTTCATCGTTTTAAATGTCAAATGATACCGTTTCCAATTACCATCTAACTCTAACATGATTAGTCTGTTGAAATGGGAATATATGAATGTAAGTTTGACGTAAATTATTCTAAACTTAGAATAACTTATTTGAACCCAAGTTCACTTTAGCCGCAGAGTAAATATTAAATAGTACTACGTAGTGAATTGATTGTACCTAAATCAGAACAAAGTCGTCGTGTCAAATGGCTCATACCTACCGATTTATCAAACTTTAATCTGCCCAGATTTAATTAGTAATCCATCTATTTAAAAGATCAAGACTAATTGCTTATGCATAAGCTTGGTTAGGCTAATAATAATCCGTGCAATTAAATACTCTGTACACAATAATAATAATCGTCGTATCTCTATGTTGACATCGTGGTGGGGTTTGCACGCTCCGAACTCTATGCCTTTGACAGTTTGAACCCTGTATTTATGGATGACCATTATGAGCATTGATCATAATTGGAGTATTTGGTTCAGAGACGAACTGTTAAAATAAGTTAGAAGTTTGGTTTTAGAGGTATTAAGGGTTAGAAACTGGGAATTAAGGCAACTTTACACCACGTCAAGGCCAAGCAGCTAAGCTTGATGCTTTAGTGACCAGGAATTATTTGTAATTGCTGTGTCATCAGCGACGGATAATACCTTGGCATTAATGATATTGAGGCTCCACAGGTCATTAATAAAGATTAAGAAAAGAGTGGGACCTAGAATGCTTCCTTGTAGTAGCCTATAGTGAATTGAAAGCTCGTCGCTGTTATGGCCATCGATCTTGGCTCTTTGCAAGCGATTTGAGAGGTAGCTTTGAGAAGATTTAGTTGTTGCCCTCTGTTGCCTACTTTTCCAAGTTTGATTAAGAATATGGAAACGGGAACAGTATCGAACGCTTTCGTATGATCTAGAAATATAGTAAGAACTTTTTTTACCATGAACTGCGTTACATGTTGACTTATTTTTGCGAAAGCCATATTGTTATTTCAAAATTACCTTGCTTTACTCCAGGTAACTAACTAATCTTTTGTTTATCAAACATTCAAGTACAATTGGTAAAGCGGGTAATACGGCTATAGGACGGTAATTATTTGGCAAAGTTCCGTCACCCCCTTGAAGATTGGGTACATTATTGCATTTTTAAAGGAAGTTGGAAAAACAGCTTTTTTTAAAACAAATATTGAATATATGGCAGAAAACAGATGCAAGAGTGGTGGGAAATTTCTTTAGCAATGTTTGGTCGCAGTAAATTTGTGGTGGATATAATTTCATCTACTCAGTGTGTGAGTGATTCTGTGGACGAGTGTGTAGTTTTTGTGGTGTTTGTTATTCGTTTTATGGTATCCCAGAGTATTTTTGGGTCATTGCTTGCTTTGCCGAGTTCTTCTCGCATCGAAGAGCCTCTTCATCTTTGTCTCTCATGCACCGTAACAAGCCAGCAGTTATCCAGGATTTAAGAGTCTTCTGATTTGCAGTCACTTCCTTAATTACAGTGTTTATGGCTATGGCTGAAGTCAGTTTTTCAATTCTCAATGATAGACGTAGTGGTAACAGGAATAAGTTTGCTATCCAGACAAAGTAGTGAAGAACCATGGTCGGTAACCGTAGACTCATAGACAAATGTGAGTGCAGGTGACCTTGTTACCAGGATAATATGGTCCAGACAATAATTGACCCTAGTTGGGAGAGTATGAGCTGGAAAATAACCATGAAAAGTGACAATTCAAAAATTTGTGTGACCGTGTATCAAGATAAAAAGGTTTGATGTCACCCGCTATCACAACCGTTCCTAGGCCCTGGAGCGATGGATGACAACAATAACGATGTTGGTAACTGTTGAACGATGAACAGTAAAAAGACCAAACAACTGTGACAAGTACCTTTTTCAATAATGGCGGTAATCCTGGCTCTAGGATACTTTATATTTTATATTTAAATAAATATAGCAGTTACTACGCTTCCCAACGCTTCATTAGACGATTGTCTAGCACGTGTGTAGAACGATGAATATCATCGTATTTGTAAGCTAAACACGGCTCCAATCACGTTGGAATTTAAATAAATCTTAGGTGGCAAATTGCAAATAGGTTAACCTTCGTATTAATGGCCGCTGGTTTTTCGGACCCTTTGATAACGTGATGAGAATATGTGCAAAAAAGTGGGTATGTATCTACTCGTAAGTAGCCGTAGAAAATACAGTCAAACTCAAAAAAAAATGTTAAGTTTGATAGGTTTGATTAGTGCAAAATATTGTATCTGTAGCCATAAAACAGTGAACGATGTTGCATGCAGCTGAGTTGAGAATGCTAAGAGGGATGTGTAGTGTTACGGAAATGCTTACAATAAGAAATAATACTTACAATAAGTATACGTAGGAGGATCGCTGAAAGTGACCATGTTGACTGAAAAGTTGTGCAACTGTCATGATATGGACATGTGAAGCAGAGGAATGAGGAAAATGTCGTCAGGAAAGTTTTGAGTATGAATACGGATTGCTATACGAGTAGGGGAAGGCCAAGGACACGAACTCAAACTTAAAGCATTTAACCATTTAATGGCAGTTTTGAAATGGCAAAATATAATTAGATATGGTTAGAAAGGGAGTGACTACTGAAATCAAGACTAAATAGAAGGAAGGAAAAGTAATGTTGCGCCGACGCCAAAAAAATTGGTATAAGGACGGAGGAATGTGTAGCCACAAAAAATAGTTCATATTGAGTACTTAATTGTCGCCACACATATAGGACCACAGACTGTAGACGATCAAATGAATTCTTGACATCGTATTGAGGCCATGTGTACGTTTTTATCCCACGTGGTTGAAGAAGCAATCACGATGACCACGTATGACATGTATACATAGCTAGCTGTGTCTCATACAAATGTTGTTTAGAAAGGTTGCTAACCTATTACGATCTTTGTAGGTCCAAAGGTGCACTATTAACTCCTTAAAGTTATATTTTCGCAGTAGACATGCAAACTAACTCAAGGTAGATACATTAACGGTGGTTTGCTTTAAGTGTTTAACTTTGAATTTTTTGGAATAGTGTCGACCAAAAGTCCATAGGCAATCTCACCAAGCAATAGATTGACGTTTAATTTGACTTACGTCTTTCCAGTTTCCAGAAAATAAATACACGTATCATTGCGGCAACAAGTGATTTTAGTTCATAATTTCAACATTATGATATGAGTCAAGAGTCCCTAGCGGTTAGGCGCGTGCAGATATGTAGATGCGTAACCTAATATCGATACCTAAAAAAAGTGGATAACAGCAATTATATTTGTGTTATTAGAACATCCTTCCCTTATTATGTATTTGTGGGTATACAATAAAATCTAATGAACGGTTACAAGAGAACCTCTTTAATCTAGGCAGAAATGTGACTTCACAATTCTTATAAAAGTTTGTTAATTTTATGAATAAATAACACGAATATACATTTTTATTATCATTCCCTATTGACTCATTATTACTGCTACTACTGCGACGATAGTGCGACGAATGTTCATTAGTGTGTGTTATATGTAGAATGTTGAGACATCACTCATACACGCACACGCACTGGCTGCGCGCTCGCACAGTACATAGCAATGTAGTCCTTAACATGCCACTGGAGTTTTGAGAGTTTACTGTAACTACTCCCAGTAAATTCTAAGAAGTAATTTAATCTAAGCCCATATCATACACTTAACTTTTTGTTCATTGTTCATCTCTCACTCACCTACCGAATGATCGAAAAACTAAATTAAAATAGCAGGAGAACGTTCATATACCTACATCATTTTGTCGATGTCAAAGAGTGCGTCTGATATCGATGCAACCGAGATGATTCATTTATTTTACATGGTTTAAAGGATGTCCCAAATTCTTACCTTACAGATACAGCGGAAGCAGCTACTCCAGTCCTGCTCCAATCTGGCGTCTTGTAGCTTAACAGGCTCGCCTTCGTTGGAGCACGGCGCACGCTGGCCCTCTGCAATTACAACATAGCGTTAATTGTTTATTTAGCACCGGTAATTGAACCTGAGTTAGTATCGAGTTGCTAGTCTACAGACCAAAAGTGAAGTAATTTAGTATCGAGTGCATAATATTGAATTCAGTTGCGACATGGCGGGGCCGTTTAGAAATCAGTGAAACGAAAAATTCAAAATTTAAAACTAAATATAAAGATTTAACGGCTGAATTTGAAAACGCACATAGTAAAAAAGTATAAGTGAAGTTGAAATCCTAGATCAAACGAAGCAGAAAATCTTGACAACGAATATTATAATGATATTTGTTGTCAAAAGTTTCCGTTTATCTACTAGGAGATACGACATGTTCTGAAACTGTTGCAGAACATGACGTATCTCCTAGTAACGTTGCTGACAAGCATGAAATATAATGAGAAGTCTGAGAAGCTATACAAGCTTGCAATTCCGATGCACGCACGATACCTGCCGAGTGTCGTACGAATGACCACGAATTGCGGAGGAGGCTGCGGTTTGAGCAACATGCGTGGGAAACGACTGTCCTATATAGCAGTGCACCGAGCGTTGCACTACTGTATACAAGTGAATTTATTTGCTTAATAAATTCAATCAGTTTATTCTTTGAGCTTTAAGAATTCCAATAACCAGTAACAGAAGTTCCCAATGAAGAAATAAAGTAAATATTGAAAAATCTTTCTTCTATAA
>VKGM01003376.1:0-12295 GCA_007844875.1 Busseola fusca | reverse complement strand
GCCTATCTATATAGTCACGTACGTTCGGACTTCAATTTTCGACCAGTACTTCGTCGAAGCAACTTCGTCTACTGTGGTGCACGTTTAAGAAAAAGCATACTCCGCTTACCGTGGTCAACAGTCGGACACGACTCATCTTCAACTTTCTTGCAGAAAAACGGTAACGCAGTATCAGGTGTTCTGAAACAACTGTCGACTTTGAACATTCTACTCTCTATGTTCATGGTTACGCAATTATTATCTTTCGGTAGTAGACTGCTGTCGAAATCCAGAGAATCGGGCCGTAGTTTGCTGTCTGTAGCCAGTGGATCAGGCAACGAGAGTCCTGACAACCGAAGAAAATTTTAATTTAAAAGAAGTAAGAAATCAAAATCGTTGATGGAACAAAAAAAATGATGGTTTACAGTAGTATCCAATTTAAAATGCTTACCATCAACTGTAATAAACTCTCCTAATTTATATTCGTCGTGGAACCCGACGAAGATGTCTGTTGCATTTGAAACTTTAGTCACGGCATCTGTTAAGTTCTTCACTAAAGTCCACTCTCCTTGTGCTTTTGGATAAAAAAGGGTAGCTCCTTCATCAGCACAAGCATTAAAAGCGGATCTCCAAGATACTCCACTCCTATCCCAGTGAACTTTATAAAAGGCGTCGTATTCCTCAAAGTACGTATAATCAGTTCTATAGAACGGCACTCGGTGAGACGATATTGAAGGCAGACATATACCTGCAAAAGCAAAATTACATGGAATATACTTACAAAACGGACGGGAGCAGTTATTTAATTGAGGTACAATACAAAGCAATAATAAAAAAAAGAACTGTACGAAGGCTATGGTAATTTTAGCCCTGCTTTTAACCAAAATGGAATTCAAAAACCAAGGAGAACGTAGGATAGTTTACTTACCTAATAAAAATGTGGCGAAAATAATGAACTTCATCATTGTAGAAGATGGTATAAAGACCTAAAAGAGCATGATCAACAATCAATTTATATAAATGAGCCTCGAAGAAAAAATAAATTTTTAGGCTGTAATGTCATGTGCGGTTGGGCCGCGCGACTGGTTACTCACCGGTCTGCCGCGTAATCCATCACCCTATTTTATTAAAATGCCACCGCGAAAACATAGGTGATGTGATCTTAAGTGGCCCCTGGCACAGGCAACAGAAGGAACACGGGAGGGTTTTAGTCGGCAAAAGTCTGACAAGCTTCGCCCAGAGCAGGAAAAGTCATTTGATGAATTCCCACAAAAAAAAAAAAGATTAGGTAACTGTCAACAGTAAAATAAAATGAATAAATAACATTTTATTGAAATTAAACACTAATTCAGCAAATACAGTTTTCTTAAATCTACGTCAAGTGCACAAACTGTTGTGTGCCTGAACTAGATTATCCTGTGTCTCTCTGTGTCTGCGTCTCTGTGTCTGTGTATCGTGTGTGTGTGTACAGTATATTAACACCGTTGACAGCTCACCATAAGATCCCTGCTTCACTTCCCTATCATCTAGAAGAATGTCGGGTAAGTTCAAGCTCACTTCATACATATAGAGTAACCGGGGTCCCTGGGGCGCATAGGCAGGTGATGGAACAGGGGTGGGTTTTAGTCAGTAAAAAACTGACACGCCCTTCCGCTCCGCCCAGAGCGGGAGATGAGATGGGTCATTTGATGATTTCCCACCCCCCCAAAAAAAAAACATATACGTTTTTAATGGTGAAAATTATACATAATACATACATAAGTATATCGGATATTCAATACATGTATTATGCGGCAATACACAGCGTCAACATCGCAACTGGTAAACAATTATGTAGTTCGAACAGTTTTGTAAAACCCCATAGCTGAGCGGTTAGCCCGCTGGGCTGTGCAGCCTAACGTCCAATGGTTATCAATCGATGTCAATAGGTCAACACATAATAGAATCTTTGTTTTTTAGTCACAGTTCACCATTGTGTATACTGTTATCACGTAGATACTGGCTGCGCCTCTCGGTTTCACCTGCATAAGTTTCGATCCCTTGGGAATATTAGGATAGAAAGTATATACTCTATGTGTTATTTCTGGTTTTAAGCTATCTGTGTGCCAAATTTCATCCACATTTGTTTATTACTTTTTGCGTAAAAGAGTAATAAATAACCACCCATCCATCTTCACAAACTTTCGCATTTATGTTAAGAGGAAGTGCTTATCAACTATCAGACAGAACTCCATCCTGTCTTTAATGCTTGGCATTGTAAGATCGTTGGCAAGTTGAATAAAGAATGCATTTAAAAGTCAACAGGTTTGATACCTATAGTAGTTCCATTCATAAAATATACCTCCCTCATTATGCAGCTTCACGTTACCCTGCTAAGATTGCCGCAGAACCCAGCCTAAACGAGACAACGATAGTCGTGATAAAATCTAAATCTGAAACATCCAAGAAACAGATCCAGAACCACTTCGACCCAAATTACTTCAAAGCCTATATTTATAAATTAACACTCTACGACGATTGCCAGCTTTTGCGGCTTTGCCGGCTGAAGTTAACAAAAATACACGTTTTATAATGTTAAAGAATTCTAATCACTTTCGTGCGCTAGAGTTCTTTTCGGGATTTCGTACCCAAAGAATAAAAGCGAGACCCTGTCTTTTTTTCTTTTTTTTTTGGCGGGTGGGATCATCAAATGACCTCTCCCACTCTGGGCGTGTCAGACTTTTACTGACTAAAATCCACCCATGTTCCTTCTGTTGCCTGTGCGCACCAGGGACCCCGGTTACTCTTTGATACGCTCCACGAGCCTGGGGCAGGCATCGGTCCTTATGTATCCCACGCTATGCTGACTGCATCTCTTTGAAGCGCGCGCGGAACACGACGCGCCACCGACCCGGGCCTCGTCCTTACCGGGCGGCGAGCTATCCATTTCTCGCCGCCCGCAGGCCCGCGCCTATGGTGGCCGGGAGTTTGGTGCCATCTCCCGACGACCAGGACGTCTCCTGCGGCGGCTAGGGGCGTGAGGACGCTGCAACTGCCTCTCCCTCACGCGCTCCGTCTCCTCCTTTGCGAGCATTACTGCCTCGCAGAAGGAGGCGACGGCCTGCCATGCACTCTCGCTCCGGACCATGGCCTGGACCAGGGCCGGACGCGAGAGATCGCTGCCGCCTATCGCCGCCACGAGGACACGGCGGTGATCCGCCCAAGCGGGGCAGACCTCCACCGTATGCTCCACCGTGCTCCAGGGTGGTCCACGCAGTGGTGACAGCCTGGCGTTTCCTCCCGCTTTATCCGGAACAGGAACCTCCCGAAACATCCGTGTCCGGTGAGGACCTGCGTCAGGCGGAAGGTGAGGGCGCCGTGGCGCCTCTCCAGCCACTCCTCAAAGAGGGGACTTACCGCCTTACCTTAAATGTGGCGCCCTTACCTTAATTGTGGCACAGCTTTAAGTTGCGACAATCGTATTCTCCATGTCACCATGAGATCCCGCCGGAGCTCTGTCCGCCGTACCGCGATTTCTCGTGGCAGCGGAGTTGTGCCCCGGCGTTTGGCCTCTTCTCGCCACTCCCACGTGTGGGCGAGGACTTTGGCCTCTAGATACCATGGCGGTATTCCGGCAAGGAGGCTCGCTGCTTCAGCGGAGATCGTGCAGTATCCTCGGATCATCCGGACGGCCATGACCCTCTGGGACGCGATAAGCTGGCGCGTTGGTCTCCGTCTCACCAACGGCGCCCACACCGTTGCCCCGTAAAGGGCCATGGACCGCACGACCCTCGCGTTGAGCCTCCGGCAGGAGGCGTTTGGACCCCCTAGGTTGGGAAGGAAGTCAAACGTCGGAAGTGCTCCTCGAAGTTCCACCGACTGTCAAGAACGAGTCCCAGGTACGTCATCGTCGACTCGACGCCGATGTGAACCCCTCCTACCGTTATTTGGGAACCCGATGGTAGCGCGTTCCGAGGGCCATGAAAACACATGGCCTCGGACTTGTGCAAGACCACCTCGAGTCCCAATTGCCGGGATTGTCCCAATCGACGATTGTCGCAACCCCGCGTGTCGCTACGTCGGCCGCCGCCTGGTGCGACCCCCCCTAACGGGACCCTGTTACTAAGACTCTAGTGTCCAGGCCGTATCTAATGAACCGTGATAGCTAGACAGTTAAATTTCACAGATGATGTATTTTTGTTGTCGCTCTATTACGACAAGACAAGGTACTAAAAACAGAATAAAATATTTATTTCCCCTTTTTTCGAAACTTTCGTGCTCGAGTCCGACTCGCACTTGGCCGGTTTTTTCCTAATTAAAAAAAAAATCAAATTGTCTCATATATATTTCTGGAATTCTCGATTCGCCCACAAATAAAAAAGTGACGATTTACCCATTTCAGGCGAGTAAATTAGTGCGAATCGGCTAATAAGCTAATTGGTCGTGTCATAGTTATTTCGTAATTATAATAAAACTTACAATGAAATGTCAAAGAATGACGCTTGTGATTTGAATATACCTACTATATATTAATTTGATACTCAATTTGCCTGATTAAACAATCGGAGAAATGTACGTATTGTTTAGTACATTGGCATACGATGATCAGCCAGATTCAAATTCGAATTGAAAATATTTTTATTTCACATAAACCAACATGGGTACTTATGAAACGTCAGAAGCTAGGTGCACGGTTGCAAATGATCATTTCCTATGAAGAAGAGCCGGCAAGAAACTCCACGGCTCTCTTTTAAAAATAATTATCCTTTACAATGTTTCCAAATTACAGTGGATATGGGAGAACAGCATAGGCCTGTCAACCAGTACCAGGTACTTAATAAAATAATAAGTGGTCTACGGATCTAAAGTCTACAAGGGCTACAAAGTCCTCCTATTTACAAAATATGGAAGAATCTACCAAAAGGATAGATAAAATATTAAAAGATTAAACCCATTATTCATAAACGTTACGTAAAGTTAAGTACTGGAGGTTTACTATGGCGTGTTAAAACCATCATGGTTCCAGTGTCAGACAAAGATGGAGCTATACAGGTTGAATAGCGCTATCCCTTTTTCAGAACGGTTTAATGATGGAACGTCATAGTAGCCCTGGTGAGCGACTGTATAACCAGACATTTAAGAAGTTTAAACGTCCTTAACTTTAATTATCGGTTATAACTGAACCCCGGATTGTAAACTGCACTGCGATTCTGTAACCATATCACCGTGAAAACTTAGGTGAAGTGAGCGTGGAGTGAGCTGTCATTACAACTAAAGCTAGGGATTGACACTGTTGACAGCTCACTATACCTAACTTTTCACAGTGAGATATTTACAGAATCGAGGGGTCCCCAGTGGGGCCCGTGGCTAAATAATAACAACCGCACAGGTCGATCGATCAGGTTAAGCTAAGCTTGCCGCGGTTGGTCTGTGGATGGGTGACCATCTTTACATGCTGAGACCCCTCCGTGCCTCGGAAAACACGTTAAGCCGTTGGTCCCGGCTGTCATTCGTAGATCTTTGCCAATCGTAACGGGTTGTCAGAAGTCCGAAAGTCTGGCCATCAGTCTTATCAAGGGGTATTGTATTACCCAGTTACTGGGTTGTGGAGGTCAGATAGGCAGTCGCTCCATGTAAAATACTGGTATTCAGCTGAATCCGGTTAGACTGGCAGATGATGATGATGAATTCAGATGGATGAAAAGCCAGGAGTATGAGCTATGACGAAGACATCTGGTTACTTATAAAGTTAAATTAAATTAATAGAACACCTTATAAAGGTGTTCTATTAATTTATTGTGAATGTGAAGACTATTGCGAGTCATTTTATTTATTTTCTCTGTTCTGTTAGTTTTTTTGTCATGGTCTGGCAGTTTGAGTTATTGTTATTTTTTAATGTTATAAACTAGTGCTTGACCGCGATCCTGCCTGATGGTAAGCAGTGATGCAATCGTTGATGGTAAAGCGCACTAGTTTATTATGAGCCTATTCACTCTAACCTTGAAGACACTTAAATTGTAATCAGACGGGAAGACCGCCGCAGGCAAATTGTTCCAGTCCTTCGATGTACGTAGTATAAAAGACGAGGCAAAACGCTTCGTCCGGGTTATAGTGGTGTCAACAACGTAAGAGTGTATTGGATGTATTGTTCTTTCTTTATAGTATTGTTCGTCGAATCGTTGAGCTTCTTAAGTTTTGAGTTGAGCTGCATGATTTTTGATAAATGCGTGCACTGACTGGACATGTCCTCTCAATCTGTGTGGTTCTTTCCTCAAAAGGCCATCTCACACATGATCCACATGGTCTTCATATGATTTGATCAAGATTATGTCCGCACTTTAAAAGAGAGCTCTGAGTTTGTTTCGGCCTTTTTTCTCAGACTAGGCAGAGAGGAGATATTTGGGCACGCCATAATAGCGGCGGTAAGTACCCTCACCTTCCGCCTGACGCAGTTCCTCACCGGGCACGGCTGCTTCGGGAGGTTCCTGTTCCGGATAAGGCGGGAGGAAACGCTTGGGTGTCATCACTGCGTGGATGGCCCTGACGACACGGTGGAGCATACGGTGGAGGTCTGCCCCGCTTGGGTGGAGCACCGCCGTGTCCTCATGGTGGCGATAGGCGGCGGCGATCTCTAGCGTCCGGCTCTGGTCCAGGCTATGGTACGGAGTGAGAGTGCATAGCAGGCCGTCGCCTCCTTCTGCGAGGCAGTAATGCTCGCAAAGGAGGAGGCGGAGCGCGTGACGAAGAGGCAGTTGCAGCGTCCTCACGCCCCTAGCCGCCGCAGGAGATGCCCTCGTCGTCGGGAGATGGCACCAAACTCCCGGCCACAGTAGGCGCGGGCCTGAGCAATGGGTAGCTCGCCGCCCGGTAAGGACCAGGCCCGGGTCGATGGCGCGTCTTGTTCCGCGCACGCCGCAAAGAAATGTACTCAGCATAGCGTGGGGTCTATAAGGACCGATGCCTGCCCCAGGGCCGTGGAGCGTTTGACAAACACAGTAACCGGGGTCCCTGGGGCGCAGAGGCAGGTGATGGAACATGGGTGGGTTTTAGTCAGTAAAAGTCTGACACGCCCTTCCGCTCCGCCCAGAGCGGGAGTGGTCATTTGATGATTTCCCATCCAAGAAACAAAAAAAGACCTCATATATTATACTTTTTAAAATATGATCGACATGCACAAGTGTGTGTACAAACCTACTTAAAACCAAATTTACCAACCCTACTGGAGTAATTTTTCACGAGTCATTATGAACATTTTAAAAAATGGGAAAGCCTCACTTAGGACGTATGCATGAGAATATTTAGGTCTCCGTATGAAAAAGTAGAAAAATAAATTGCTTTTATGACGCCATTAACTTTCATTTATTGTCGTTTACTTTAAAAGCGTTTTACGGTCTCTTGCGACACATAATGCTCGAACCATAAGAAATATTTCAATAAAATCATCTTAAAAGTGAATATTTTTTCCTTTTGTGTTTGCACGGACGTCTTGAAGCTAAATAATAACTGCCGCTCGAGTTGATCGAAGGTTAAGCTATGCTTGCCGAGGTCAGTCCAGGGATGGTATGTAATGTTATAACCATTTGTGTCTCGAAAACTACGTTGAATATTTTTTTGTTTATTTTTCCCACAGGCACACTACGGATCACTCCTGTATGAGTGCGTTTACAAACATTTTAACTGACATACATAAACAGCCAGACCCGGAACAACTATGTATTCTTTTAAGGGTGGTAGGCCACATCTTCGGCTGCCGGCTTAGATGTTACCACCCACCAGACAAAGCCATGCCGCCAAGCGATCCGTCGTGTTCCGGCATGATGTCTAGTGAAGCCGTACGGAGGACGGGTCTGAGCAGTTTCGCTCAACTGCCGTCTTCCGTCCTATTCACTCTACTTAGAGTGAATAGGCTCATAATAAACTAGTGCGCTTCACCATCAACGATTGCATCACTGCTTACCATCAGGCGGGATCGCGGTCAAGCACTAGTTTATAACAATTAAAAAAAAAAAATCACGTCAAAAACATTCTTTTATTTAGAAGTGATCGTCGCGTGTCGTGATTCGTGATACGTATCGTGTCGTATCTTCTACTAATATTTGTCATGACACTCATGGCAATGGTTTAAATTCCTACTATGAAGAACAAATACTTAGATCCAAACTATGTCGTTAACAGGATGTTTTAATAATAGATTTACCTTAATAATAACAATTATGACAATCCGTTATATTCTACGCTTAGCATCTCTTCAAACAAGTAGAAATGGCGTCATGTCAGCTTCTGATGACGACGTTTACTAACTGTTGTTCAACGGCATCGCTGGGCGTGACAATCGAATGCTATAAAAAACATTTTATAAACAAGTCTATTTGGCACAATGTCAAGGAGAATTTATTTGTTTTTATTTCCCCGTAGTAAAATCTTTCCCTTGGGGATCATCCCGACTGTTGTTGGCACTCCCCGGCCTTGGGGTAATTAACCTTATTCCCGATCCCGTCGACCTGCGTCGCGGTGGCCGCTTTGAACTTGTGCTACATTCACAGTATTCACACGCGGTTCTTTAAATAACGCCCCCTGAGACGCGGTCGTCCCAACTTCCAACAGTGGAGACAAGTGCCAACATCTCAATCAGACTCTTTTAATACTGGCCACGTGGTTCCCTACACGCACACGGGCTGTACTCAATGCCCGATAGTGAATATGAATATGTCGATACTCACCGAGGGAATATTCTTGCAACAAAGTGTGCAATTATCGAAGGCTATTCACTCAAGCCCAAGAAGTCAAGACCCTACCTATTTATTGCGCAGTCGCAGTTAACAATATCAATAATGTTTTCAGTAAAGAAAACATGTTTGAGATCTATTTCTACATCTTCTGAAACGTTCCAGCTTACAACTTTTAGAGATTTCCTTACAGATTCTGTTCCAGTTCCTAGCCGAAACTGGTTTCACTGTATTCTGGAACACCCATCGCATTGTTTACAATACGGCGGGTTTTAAAGAACATTCGCAAAGATAAAACAGGAGGTGAGTTTGTAATAAGGCGGGGGCGCTTCCGTGGCCAGTCACGTGCGTCACCGGGCCTTCAACCCACCCGCGGCCGAGTCATCAAGGTCTTCGCCTCACGACGACTGTCGGCCCAGACTAACCACTTACTCTTCATATAATATTCTGCTAACTTAGTCAATGCTGAAAGGTGTTTCCGTTCTGTGAATTTTAAAAACTTATATTTTAGATGTTGCCTGTCGAGGAACTAACGCGGTACTTATTACTTAACATTATATTTTCTGGTTAGGTTTCCGATCGTAATTAAAAAAATTAAAAGCTTTTCCTTCTTCCGTCAACCAATATCAGGGAAAATGTAGCAAAGTACCCAGTAGGATTTTCTTTCCGGAAAACTCTTGATTTAATATAAACATCGAAGTCCACAAGATCTTCATAGCCAATAATTTATAAAGATTTTAACCTCATAATTATCATTCAATTCTCACTAAATTCGATTTGCGTACTCGTGATTGGTGTTCCACTCTGTTAACTTATACTTGACCATGTACCTTGGCATGATTTGGAATAGTATTATATCGTGAACGAGTACTCTATCTGGATGTCTGCGAATGATTTGGCACATAAACATTTTATATTTTTCAAGTGTTTCCCGATTTGGAGGTCAGAGCACACGCATTTTCTTTGTGAGGAAGCGCGCAGTGAACCGGTGGCATATTTTTAGCCGAGGGCGACGCTCCACGCCATCACAGTAATGTCCGCGCCTTTATGCTCTATCATCATGACTTCTCTAATCAAATGTACTTGTTCTAAGAAGTGGTCTAAATCTTCTTTTTTACAAAAATAATATGACTACAATCATTCAAATATTTGGACCTATACATTTTTCATATCCATCTACTTAGACATTGTCCCCCTACTTAAACATAATGTCCTGTTTACTGATACCTAATGTTATAAAGAACATGAATTTCTTATTGCTTGATTCCGGATCATTCGATACCAACTCATAAATAAAATACTACGCTGCTAGCATTTAAATCCTTGTGCGCAAAAGCTCGGGCACCGCCGACCGTTCAGAGTGCGTCAGAGTGGACCGTTAGAAAAGAAATACTTTCACTGTACCACTGTGCTTTGCTTGGTAACAAAAATGTATGTTATATGAAGTTCCTCAAACACTGGAAAACTATTCAATCGATAAAACAATGAAGCCAAACCACTTGACGGAACATTCGTCACAACATTGAGATATCAATAACTCAGAGCTAGAACCCTCCAGCCCGACCCTAATCATGTAACTTGATTGCACGATAATTGGAATCAATTTACTTTGAAGTTTTCTTCAGTGCATCATTATTATTATTATTTATTTATTAAAAATCATATTTTAATGTAACACGGTATACGGTCACCATTAAGGTCAAATAACAAGGCTAAGCATATTGCATTGTCATGTGACTTCAATTGATGTATCACAGTATGTTTCGGCTCATCGTTACCTCTAGCACGCACTTATTGACCCTTATCGACTTTTAACTGTTACTTATCAACAACTTCACAACAATCATTTACGTATATTGCAAAAAAACATACAGATATGGCTTAAAAATATACACTCACTGTCGTTAATTATTACACTGTACATATGTCGTTATCGCAATAGACAGTTGTATCTGGGTCATAGAAATATATTAGGCCACAGGTTGGGATTGAACGATTCGAGCCACCGTTTAAATATTACCTGTTACATTATATACTTATAATAATTATACAGTTGGGTGATCTTTCAATACAATTTTTCATACGACAGAAAAGTTTATTCGATGAATCGGATAAAACAACCTTCACGAATCGTTGAGCAGGTTACAATGTAAATGGGGTGGGTCGTCGATATGCTTCTTTACCGAGATCGTCAAGGGCAAATTGCGGAGGTAAGCCTCTAGCCTGTTCCGTCTCGTTTACTTCCTTCCGCCATCTCCTTAGAAAGACATGAAGTTAGATATCGTGTGTAATACATGAGGAGTATAAGGACCTTGTCGATGAGAACGGTGCGAATTGATGAGTATTATTACAGCGGCTATTATGAGGTGAAGGGTAATGACGACCTTAACATTCTCATACCAATAGTTTGTCTTTTACCATTTTTATCACATCGTGTCGTTTATTGTTTTGCAATAACATAGAGCGTTGGAATAAGTTTGAATGTAGGGCAAGAACAAATAAATAAAATTACTGCCAAATCTTGCAATAAAAATGCTGGCTGGCAACACAAAACAAGTCACTATTTCCCGCCTATGCAGTCAATAGTTCTTGACTCTAAAGGCTGTTTGATAAAGTTGAGAGAATGTATAATATTCTGATTCTGTTTACAATCAGGAGGGATCACGGTCAAGCACTAGATTATAACATAAAAAAATCAACAAAGCGGAGTCCAAAACACGAAAACAAGAAATTTTAACTGTAACAGGAAATGAGGGAAGGAAAAATGATTAATTTGTATTTCGGCTCTCGGTTAAAAACAATGAAACACGTGAATCAGAATTTCTAAAGTTTTACCCTAAAAGGGGAAGGGCATGAAAGTTGGTATGAGAAACCATAAGTTTTTAATTAAGTTAATGTTTGGGCTCGCAGTTAAAAACGATAAAACACGTGTATCAGGATTTGATAAAATTCTACCGCAAAAGGGTTAAAATTAATTAACTTTCATAGGAGAATCTGTATTTTTCGACTAAAATCAATAAAATTGATGTTTGAGCTCTTGATAACAACAAATGAAAAACGTGTAAATATTAGGATTTTTAATAGAGTGAAACAAAATATATGGAAGTGGCGCCGATTCCCTTGTTCACAAACTAAACTAAATTTAAGTGCGGTGCATCTCATTCTTTCTATTTCATTAAGAAAAGGACAGAAGATAGATATTAGTTTAGTCCTGTCAAATTATTCGGCGCCTGATATAAATTGACGTATTTTTAGACGCCATTTTTTTAATCACGTCTAAACTAATATTTCATCTTCTGTCTTTTTCTAAATGAAATAGAAAGAATGAGATGCACTGCACTTAAATTTAGTTTAGTTTGTAAACAAGGGAATCGGGGCCATTATTTTAAATCTCCGCGGACGAAGTCGGTGTAAGATAAGATGAGAACGTCAACCTATGAAACATCATTGCGATAGCTAAAATCCCCACCAAGATGATAGTTGCATTAAAAGAAAAAATTGCTTCTTAAATCAATAGGCAATCAGTTAGTGCGACGTAGCACTTTTCTTTCCTTACAACTTACAATAAAATGATATAATTAATATGAATTCATAAGAACAGGAAACTAATA
>VKGM01003352.1:12665-23099 GCA_007844875.1 Busseola fusca | reverse complement strand
ACTTAAATTTGTCTCTCTGGATACAAAGCTAGTAATTAATTAAATTAGTACTGTAAAATCTTTTCAATTCTCCTACTACTTCATGTTAAACCTTATGTTCTTAGGCAGATATACTATGCTGTGGTTAAATAGCCACTTTTACCAGTCAATGGCCAGACCAGACTTCACATTAGGGCCTTAGGTTATCGACAGGTGAAACAGTGAAATCAAGGGGTGAGCGTAGGGTGAACCTAATAATAGCCTACTGTAGAAGTTTATTCGGTTACAAGATTATATAATTATTTATTTACAGATCAAAGCGATTCAAGAAACAATCAAATGGAACGATGAGCGCGAAACCGAACTAAAAGAAATATTCTTCAAGATTTTAGAAGTAAAAATTAAGGATGTAGTATCCTCGGATTTGGCTTTACAAATTTTTAATTACGTGGAGTTTACTTATGAGCAACTGATAGCTCCGAACGAAACTAAATTTAGTTCGTTAGATATGGCATTAGCCATAGAGCGAGAATATGACAATTTGTTGATAGATATATCGGCATATGATTTGGACATGATAAAACAAATTGAAAAAGAAACATATGAGCGTGGATCTTTGGAGCTAAAGCAAGCTAAAAAAGCAGCAACACTTCTGAAAGACGTTGACAAACTTTCAAAGCGTTTGAAGTCTTCTTATGAACCAACTAGGCGGAAAGTCTACGAATCGTGATCTGTTACTTTTCTGGATATTGGATTTGAGGTGAAACTTGTATTGTACCTTGAGACAGCACTTGTACTACCAGTTACTGCCAGTTTTATTGCAGGAAAATGGCGGTCAAGAGTCCTTTATATACTTTACGTTTATCTTTATGATTTTAATGAATTATAATTTATTGTAATTGTAGATAAGAGTCTTCATTAGGTGGTTAAAGTAATCAATGTTTTCCGATGTAATAAACTTTCAATTTCGACTTATATTGATTTTTCTTTACTTATTCGCATTTGTGTATAGAAATTAAGTTCCTAGATCTATTTAATTGAAAAATATTTTAAACAATACCAAGAAAAATAAACATCGAAAAAGGAACTCCACTAAAGGCACTCCGGTAAGATGCTGGTTCCTGATAAGACTTTAAAGAAAAACTTATTACTGTCATATTTCTTGCATTACCTACACTATTCTGACATTAGACATATGTCTTTGGACATATCAAAGAGTATAATAATATATATTTCTTTGCATTACGAGTGATTGCTACAAACTTACGTTTATTATATTTTGTTTAGTTTTCGTATCGTATGATAAAGAACTTAATACTGTTTTACTAATAATTTTCGCATTTGTAACGATGAGTTGTTTAGACGAAGTACGGAAGCCTATGGTTCCGTTAAAAACTTTAGATATCATATTCAGGCGTCGTTATGTTCCCAACACACAACATTATTTTGCGAATCGAAAACATGCCGTAGGGAAAGATTTGAAGCATAAGAAACAAATAAGTCCATTTCGGGTACCAAAGTCTGAAAAGTTGCTGTCCTATATAAAATATAGCGATCGAAAAGAAAAGGTTACTACAAGAGAAAGGTTAGCTCAACCACTACATTTAAAAGATAACTTAAGAATCGCAGCAACGAGGGATATTTCTAAAAGACTGTATCTTGAAGAACCTCCTGATGATGTCAGAGCTGTTGTTGAAATTCACCCTGAATTTTATACTGTAATTGAAGGGCGTCCTTTGCGATGTTTCGACGACATAAAAGTTTATACCAACAACATTCGAGCCTACGCAATGAATCGTCAACAAATTGGGTACCGACGAGACTTAATGCTGAAAATAGAGAAAAGTGATCTCGAAGAAGCTGAAAGTTATGAACGCGTAGCTTATAAACTGAAACGTCACATCAAAGATTTCCAACAATTTCTCACAGAAGATTATAAGAAAGCATGTATAAAAGTGTCTAAAGCAGAAAAAGTATTTGATGAATTGGTTGCTAAAAACTCAGAGTTTCTTGGCTATGTTTCCAATCTGACGGTTTTAAATAACATTTTGTTCAAACTTGACGCCATAAGAGGTATCTTAAAGACGTACAGAAGCTATTTAATGTTCATAGCTCCCTTGTCGTGGAGGCAACACAATGATGAAACTTTAATCGGTAGGGTTATGTCCATTCAGTTTGAAGCTGGAGAATTTGCAACTGATAATGACTTAGTTGAAACACTGGACATTGACAAAATGGTTGAGGTGGCTAAGATTGAATTAAAAAACCCACCGCTCCCTTGTTTGTATTTTAAAAGACCTTCACAGATGATGTACTTATTTCGTTCGATGGAGTTACAAAGTAGAGAATATTTAATACAACTTTCGAAAACTGATGGTCCAAATCGCTTGCTGCGGGACCGCATTAAACAATTAAAACAAGGACAGATACAAGAGTCTGATTACTTTCAATATTACATTGACAATATCAACCGTGAAATATATAGAGAAACTTGTAACGAAGAGCATTTACGACAAAAGTTTTTCCGAATATTGAATCAAACATTTTATGACAGTATAGCGAGTCCACAGACATTGAAATTAAAAATATGCATTGAGTACGTATATGAACAAATTTTCGGAAAGTGTGAAGAAGGTCACCATACATTACATGATCCTCTAAAAATTCTCGAAGTAATGTATCAAGATTACAATTTACGGCTTGATGCTTTAGACTTTCATACAGTAGTTCAAGCACAAAAAGATTTTTTTTCTCAAGATTTGAAAATGATGAAGAACGCTTACAGTGCGCAAAGAGAGCTAAGAACATTCAGGGAAATGACAACTGCAATGAACAAAGCATTCTTGCCACCTGCGCAGTTCGTACGAACACCTAAAACTAAATTTATGAATGCTAAAGATCAACGTGCATTAATAATAGCTGAAAAAAAGAGTACAGCACAGTCAAGTGGAGAACGAGCTAAACCTAAAAAATATAAATTGTCTATAGAGGAGCGAGAGGGATTGACACTGTTTACTGAATGGTGTGATGGCCAGGATCCAACCCCATTCTTAAAGGAATATTACGAACTGGTAAAGCCTGTATTTGAGGTGTTGAAAGAAAGCTCGGAATTATTTTAATATTTAGATGGGTTTGCATTTTGATGTTATTTAAATATTTATTGTTAGAATTTGGGTGAAAACGTATTAAAATTGATCAGTTTAATGTGTGTTTGTGTCTCAAATTGTTATAGTTAGATATATGTATTATATTTATGGGGCAGTGGTGGCCCTGGGGTAACGACTGCGACCGCGACTTATGAGTTGCAGGTCGTGGGCTCGAATCCAAACAGCCACTTTACTATGTTAAATTATTTCATCATCACTGTTCTCAAAACGGTGAAGGAAAACATCCCGAGGAAACCTTACATCATTGCGGGTTCGCGGATCTCCCGTGTCTGTGTCGTGCGTCCGCTATGGACAATGCCTTCTCACAGAGTCTGCCTGTGGGCCGGCCTGTGTCCCAGCAATGGGAATATTATATACTGATTGAGTATGTCTATATTATTTACCTACCTAAAACTTCTTTTTGCAGGTCAATTTGATAAAAATAGTCAAAACACTGATTTTAAATGCTAAGAAATTGTTAATCTCGTTGGTTCTGGCCTTAGTCCAGCGTTTATATTTTAGAATACTATCGTTTTTATCTGATAAAATACTTGTAGATATAATAATGAGTCTAAAAATGCACGATGAAGAAACTCATTCTGTTATTATTGATATATCGAAGCCAAGAACGTATGCGAAAAAGACAACAAGCAATGTGAAACAGAAGTGTTGGAAGCCGGTTGTCCAAAGTCGACGCAAGCCATCTACGGGTATGAAGGAGATATGCTCCCTGCCTGTTATCAAACCATTATCGGTAGTTACTGTCAAGAAGGATGACGTTTTACTACCTTACACAATCTATTCAAAAAAGCAAGAGAAAGAGAAATTACTGCAATCGTTGAACACAGGTTTGCAAGGAAAATACAAGGCAACAAATGCAGAAAAACAGCAACGGTTATACACTGATATTCCACCAAATGACATTCGTACTGTAACCGACTACGATCCTGGATTTTTTAAGTGTGTCAATGGCACTTTCTTAACAAGTTATATCGCTCCTTATAAGTCCCTCAAATATTTGTTTAACAGTCAGTTAAGGTGGCGACAAGAAGTAGGCTATAGAAATGATTGTATGTTAAATATTGATACTATTCACCAGAGAGAACAGGAAGTATACGATATAAGTACTAAAAGATATATGGAACAAGTCAAATATTTTGAGGAATTTGTTTCGGCTGATTATCGGAAGTCTATGTTGTCCTTGAATAAATGGGATAAGGTGAAACTTGCAGTTCAGAAGCAAACATCTGAACTACAATGTCTAGCAGCAAGGGCGTTTACAATTACGTCGAGAATTGTAGGACTGGATAACAGGTATGGCTTGCAGCAAAAGTATGGAAGATTTTTATACTACCTATCTCCTCCGAGCTGGCGCTTCAAGAACAGGCACTTCGCTCGATCTATCGAGATAGAGGCAAAAGGTTTTGATTTTGGAATGTCTAGCGAAGAAGATACATTTAACGTTATGCTTGAGAAACTGAAACGAGAGTGCTATAGCGGACGTGTGCCACCAGTGTTATACTTTAATCATCCCGATGACTTGATGGAACTGTTTGACGGCATAGAGCAGCAGCACTTGCATCACTTCACTTATGTGGTTGCACTTGCACCTCACGCGACATTCTTGAAGAAGGGAATAAAATTGTTTAAGGACCTCATTGCGCAGGACAGTGCTGGAACTCTTAATACTATAAAAGAACTTGAAAAGTTATTGCGATTTAGTGAAGATCAATGCTCACAACTAGAAGCAAAATTCTTTAAAATAATAAATGGGTTTTTTTATGACTGTGTAGGAGCCCCGGAAGTTTTAAAATTTCAGAAGCATTTAGAATTTTGTTATGAAAAAGTATATAATGAAAAACCCATAAACATGGACATGGTAGCAACTGCAAAGGCCTTAGAAGATGTTTACATGGATTATTCAAAACGATTGGATGCGTTTACCGGTGAAAAAATTAAGGCTGCTCTGGTGCAGTATATAGAGTCAGAAAGACAAAAGTATAAAAGAGCTAAAGTAGCGGCGAGAGAACTGCGTCTGTTCGAGCGACTGGAGCGAGGCTTGCTTCGAGCCCACGCACCAGCAGCCAACAGTCAAGTCGGAGTCTCTTTTAATATACAGCGAGGCTCGCGGAGAAAATTATATTTCAAATCTAAATATGATGAAAATCGAAGTAGTCTTACTGAAGCTGAAGTCGAATATTTGACTCTATTCACTGATTGGACGGAGAAAGAAGATCCGGGACATTATTTACATGTATCGCCTGAGGAGACAGGGTACCATCGCAATTAGAACGGGCAGTTACCGTTACTTTTGATAATAAAATACTGTTTGTTAATGAAAACAGTTTATTTACGGGGTTCAATATGAAAAACGTATATGTATCTCCATAAAACACAATACAATAATACGCAATGTATATAGATATAATAAAACAAATATACTTTAATAACAAAATTTACATGTTCTACTCATAAAAATGTTTGGTTTCATGGTATTGACAAGTAACTACTTGGAATTTACATATTTACAAAGTGGGTACCTAACAAAATGGTAAAAGCGTTTTTCCATATATATGTCTTATCATTAGGTTGTAACTCTATGAGTAAATAAATAAATAGGTACTAACTAAAACTAAAAATAAACAAATGATGACAAAACATTTTATTTTGTAAGAAGTTTAAAGCTTTAACTTGAAACTTTTCATCAGCACTATAGTAGACTTACGATCAATGGCCTGGTATAGTCTTTCAATTACATCGATTTCTTAGCCTTACATTTCTTTCAGTTGGGTTATACATTTTTGAGTAAGAGTATTCAAACCTTTCGACATTTTAGTACGGTTTATTTATGGTTAACTGGCGTAGTTAACTAACTTATCAGTAATAAAAATTCGTAAAAACGGTTTAAAACAAATGACATAAAAAATCATTGATTTACTGAAAGTAACAATTTCAAAGTAATTCAGTAGTAGGTATTAAATACGCACACACAATTTTATTATTGTATTCGAAAGACATATATATTTACGTTGTGTATTTCGTATGATATATTCCCCTAAAGTAGGTATTTACAATATGTATGTATGTATATGTACAAAAATTTGAAGCTCACCCAACATAAACTTAGTACAAGCCTCTTCATAATTATGTTGTAAGTAATGCCTATATGACATCACATTAAAATGTAAAATCCTTTACAGACTATATTTTTAACTACACATGAAAAATAGAGCAAAGGATTTACAGCAGCACTAAGATAAAAGATGGTTGCATAACAGATATTTAAAGGATACAGACTCAAGAGAAGATTACAAAAAGATTTGAAGAAGAGCCTTTTTATGAAACTACAACTTCAGTTTATTATAGAAAATATGTTAAAAATACATAAGTAGGTACCTAGGTAGGTAGATATTCCGATTAGAAGTACGAAGTAAGTCATTTAGCATTGTAATAAATGACACCACAAAAGATAATTTCACACATGATATAAAGTATGACATTCAGAAGGATACATCTAGTGTTTTTTCACAGACATTACTAATTTATTTAATTCACACGTTCATCTATTTGCCTCCAATTTCTCATCTCTGCACGCATTACCGTTATTGTACCTAAATACTGTAACACTAATGGTCCCACATTATATTGTGAGTGAGCCACGTTTTTGCAACTATGAAAACCATCTAAAAATTATACGGCGTTGAATTTGCATATTTAGGCTGGCCGCGAAATAAGTGGCCTTATACAGGCTATAATTGTTTCGTTTGTTTGTTTAGTTTAAAAAAAAAAGTTGCCCAGCACAAGGGCTTTCTCCTGTATCGTGGTTGCGTTTACAAACATTTAAACTCACATACACAAACAGCCAAACCCGAAACACCTACTTGTAGGTCATACAAATATTTGTTTCGTGCGGGAATCGAACCCGGGACACACAGCGCAGCACTATATCGCTTTACTACTGCGCCAACCGTGCCGTCAATTTACCATGTATGTAAGCCAGTTATAGTGGTTGTAACAAACGGACATATCTTTGAATGATTTAGTGTACTACCTTTATCTCCCACCTAGCTATTTTCAAAAGAAAATGACTAGTAGTTAATTTAATTTATAATATTCGTTTCCTTCAAAATGTTCAATATAACTTGAGCAACATGATGATGGAATATTTCATAAGACGTTACAAATCTATAGTAAAACAATATTTGGTGTTTCTATCTCGGACGTAATAAAATCATCCATACAGTGAGCATTTTCAAATACTTAACGTCCACGAACCGTATCGTTACTCGCGTACGGTTCATTTGTCACAAACACTAACTTGTCACTATATAGTTTATCTGACTCGTTTCTTCTGTAACTTGGCGAGTTTTCTTCTCTTGAGTATCATCTCGTAGAGCGCCTCCAGCCCCTCGTGTAGCCCCTCGCCGGTGATGGCGCAGGCGGGCTGCACGTGCCATGCGTGCGCGTCACGCGACCCGTGCGGTGACGACACCAGCTCGTGGAGACCTAGCAGCTTCTCCAGCTCGCGAGGTTCCTTCGCCCCGGGTAAGTCCTGCTTATTCGCTAACACTAGAATCGGGACACCCGTATTATCTGGAGATTTTGCTGTGCGTATTAACTCCATTTTAGCTTCCTCCATTCGTTCTACGTCGACGGAGTCCAGCACGAATATAATGCCATCCGTGCATCTGGTGTAGGATTTCCATAGTGGACGTAGTTTTTCTTGTCCACCGACGTCCCAAACGAGGAAGTTGACACCCTTCGATTTTCCAAGAGTGCCTTTGACTTTTTCGCAGTTGAAACCAATGGTCGGGACGGTGTTGAGGTATTGGTCGAATTTGAGGCGGTAGAGCGCGGTGGTCTTGCCGGCGGAGTCGAGCCCCAGCATGACGACGTGCAGCGTGCCTTGCGCGGTGGGCAGCGCGTCGAGCAGGCTCGAGTTCTTGCCCATGTTAGCACCCATACTTCGTAACCGCGCGGCGGTTATCTGACACTGTCGTCGGAGCGCACCATGTTGAAATTGTTTTGTAATTCTGAAACGTGAAAAATAATATTTTTATTAGATGCTCATCAGCTATTGTGTATTTTTTTATAAATTGTCACTATGTTATGCATGAAGTAGTATGATAATACTTTGATATGATCTCCATGAGACGATGACCTTAGGGCCGTCTTATTCTATTTTTGTTATTGTATATCGCGCCATCGTTTGGCGAAATAATGATTCTTTCCTATTTACGCCCTAGCAAGGAAATATGTTCTTGGTTAGTTAGTTTCTTGCCCGTTCTTCTCCATAGGGACCTACGCTTTGGAATGGGCGACTAGCTTCATCTTACTGACTGACCAGCCTAATCGGCGAACACATTTTCGGCAAATGATTGAGACTAGTTGGTATCGATTGGACATTCATTGCGTTATTTACGTGTTGTGCAGATAAATGTTTCGAACTTATGAAGCAATGGTTTAGAAATTTGCTTCAAAATGATGCAGATTCCGATTAATAACGTGTTACGTAATTAGGGTGCTGTTTTATACGCTAGTATTTGGAAGTGGGGGTTCCCCCGTAGCTCGCTACGACATAGCAAGCTTCGACGTAGCGAGTCAAGACTCCGCCCCGCACCGAGGAGGTGGGGAATGACGTAGCACGTGGCTCGATACTCAAGCCGCTCACAATGTGACGCCGACATACTTATGTTACTGTCACACCACTGTACAGTCAAAACAAACTAAAATAGATGAAGTAGCTACTACGTGAGACACTTCTATGAGCGCGACTGTTTGCGTGTTGGGTTCGGCTTCCAGTCTAAGTAGATTCAGCTGAATACCAGTATTTTACATGGAGCGACTGCCTATCTGACCTCCACAAGACCACAACCCAGTTACCGGGTAATACAATACCCCTTGGTAAAACTGGTGGTCAAACTTTCGGACTTCTGACGACCTGTATCGACTGTCAAAGATCTACGAATGACAGCCGGGACCAACAGCTTAACGTGCTTTCCGAGGCACGAGGGGTCTCGGTATGTAAAATGATCACTCATCCACAGACCAACCACGGCAAGCGTAGCTTAACCTGATCGATCGGCCTGTGCGGCTGTTATTATTTATGATTATAACATAATATTCTAAATGGGAAGTCTGGTAGTGTTCGTTAATTTTGGAACATGTTGTTTATCATGTCGGGAGGTATATGTAGCTTTAACCTTCCAGAAAGCTTAAAGCCTCGAGCATGAGCTGTCTATGAATCCACATTCATATTACTATGTCGTGTCGTGTCGTGACGTCATCTGACGCAGTATTATCTAATCAAAACTCATTGTGATGTCACGATCACGTAAACATTTGAGTTTGATTGATAAATTCTGCATCACGACTCGACATCTGAGTCTAATATAGATTTACCATTATTCATACTAATTACTAATATGACTCATTGCTAATGTATTCATATGTAATCAATCACCAAGAGGGGCTTGTTGCTAAGTACCTAATAATAACCGCATGTGTCGCATCGAATGTTAAGCTAGATTTGCCGCGGTTGGTCCGTGGATGGGTTTTAGTCGCGCGATGCGAAAGAAGTGGAAAATCATCAAATGACCTCTCCCGCTCTGGGCGGAGCGGAAGGTCGTGTCAGACTTTTACTGACTAAAATCCACCCATGTTCCTTCACCTGTCTATGCACCCCAGGGACCCCGGTTACCCTTTCAAACGACCCACGGCCCTGACGCGTGGAACATGATGTGCCGTCGACCCGGCCTGGTCCTTACCGGGCGGCGTGTGAAAGGGGGCTGGACCAAAGACCAAAAGTTGTAACGACACTTTTTGCTATAGTTGCGTAGTGGTTTTGTTGTAGTTATATAGCGTGCGGCGTGCGCGTGTTTCTCTGTCTGTCTCTCTCTCTCTCTCTCTCTCTAGTCGACGAAACGAAAATAACTTGCTTGCTTTCTATGAGAGCATAGTGTAAGCAATTACAAAATAATCAATATATTTCACTGTTATTTTAAGATGTTATTAGTATACAATTTGACTAGTAACTGTAATTTAGTTTGATAAAACATGATACTGTATTTAAATATTATATTATGAATATTTACGTAGTAATAATTAACTTAAATTAACACAGCATTAGTGGTTAATATAATAAATAATTACCATTTTATATAAATTAAACGTCCGTCTATTGACTCGAAATTCGCGCGCTTTGCCCCACTTTTGTAACGTGGACGCGGAGCTGTAGAGAAAATTGAATACGGGTTGGCGAGGCAGACTTTGCAGAACTGTCGAGCGATATAGACTAAAACTACTTGAC
>VKGM01003350.1:13376-37056 GCA_007844875.1 Busseola fusca | reverse complement strand
ACTTAATATAATGAGTGATTAAAATTAACTGACAAAGCATTATTTTAATGTTAGATAATAAATTAATGTCATTTATGAATAGTTTTGAGTATATTATGGAATAAATTCCTGAACTGGAAAGTTCCCGTGGTTTCGGTCTCCGAAACCAAAATTCCGAGTTTTTTAATTACGCGTTTTGAATATTAAATTAGGGTACATTGTATCTCATTTATCATTCGTTTTACTACCATGATTATTTTCTCAAATCATTTATTGCCTTAATAAGACATGATCGCTATTTTTTAAATGCGTTCCGGACCTGTAGTTTACTATAAATAAATCAATCATCTTATAAAGTTCTTTAATGTACTGTTAAATCGTTCTTTTCCACGATATGTTTCTATTTGAACTGATGAAGATGAATGATGGAACTGGGCTTGTTGAGCTACGAATATACAGCTCCCAGTTGCTATGAATTGATGACCTTACTTGCCGTAGCAAGCCACAGCTTGATACAAGCGCAGTGTTGAATGTTCCACTATTCTACTAATTTTATAAACGTAAAGGTTTGGACGAATGTCTCTTTCACGCGAAAATTACTGAACGGATTTGGATGAAATTTGTCACACAGATGGTTTGTAACCAGGATTAACTTATAGGATAGTTTTTAACCCGATATTCTCACGGGATCGAAACTTATGCGGGCCAAACCGCGGGGCACAGCTGGTTATTTATAATCCTATCATCTTCTTAGATAGATGATGATGGGATTATTACAAATAACTTTATATAAAGCCTTTTTCGAACTATTTTGGGGTCGGCTTTCGATCTGATCGGATGCAACTGAATACCAGTATTTATATGAAAGAAAGAAGAAGAAAGAAAAAACGCTTATTTGCGGTAAACATGACACAAAAAATTACAAAAATAAGAAATGGTTGAGGGAAACATGCGTCACATCCAATTATGTCACATCCATATGATGCTACTGTCTAGCTGACCTCCACAACCAAGTAATTGGGTAAGACGATACCTTTTGGTAAGACGTGTTGTCATACTTTCGAACTTCTGACGACCTTAAAACGAGTGCCAAAGATTCTCAAATGACCGCCGCGACCAAAGGCATAACGATCTTTCCGAAGCACGGATGAGCCTCGATATGTAATAGCTGGTCACCCATCCACGAACCGTCTGTGGTAAGCGTAGCTTCATCCTCGATCGATTGGGCCCACCCAATCGAGAGCGTGACAGCCAGTCTTACAAATGGGAAAGGTAAGACTGACTGTCACACTCTCGGGGCCGTGAAGTCAAACTTCTGCGACTTCGGCTTAATGTTATTTATAATCACTTAACACCAAACCATCCTCATTATGTCTACAGCAGTCCACACGGTTGCCAACCAGATAAGCAACAGTACCTATCCCTAATCAATCAGTAATATTCCATTTGGTTGTTTCAGATTCCCCGAGTTCACTTGGCGATAAACTTCCTGTGATAACATGTGAGTTTTAAACATATAGTGCTTTCGTATTAGCAGTTTTTTGCGACATTTTGTTGCTATGCGGCTGGTGTTATTATTAGATTTGCGATTGCTATCGTTTGTTGGAAGTTTTGCGTTACTATGCCTAATTATTGTTTGGTCGGCTGGCCTGTCATGCTCTTGGGAAGAGTTCAGTGCTCCTGAGTTTTCTGGTTTTCTAATTGGCTGTACAAGTTGTTGGCTATTTAGAAATGAGAATACGCAACCAACTGGAAATAACTGTTTTACTGAAATAAGAGATGTGCTCATATTGATTGACTGACCGGAAGGGCAATTCCCGTAATTAGATACGTTCAAAATCTAGTCGCAGTCTTATTTCGGCAACAAGTAATGTCAAAAAAAAATTGAAAAATACATTGATATCTTAGAGGTCTTTTTGACAAGATGAGACCGATCAGACTGTGCGTTTTTGAAAGTACGAGAATTACTCGTTTTGATGGGAAATCATCAAATGTGTAGGAAATCATGCCTATGCCCCAGGGACCACGGTGTCTCTTCGAACAACCCGCGGCTCTGGCAGGCCTCGGTCCTTATGGACCCCGACACGCTGTGCTAACATCTCTTTGAAGCGCGTGTGGAACACGACGCGCCGTCGACTCGGGCCTAGTCCTTACCGGGCGGCGAGCTACCTATTGCTCGCCGCCCGCAAGCCCGCGCCTACGGTGGTCAGGAGTTCGTTGTTGTCTCCCGACGACCAGGGCGTCTCCTGCGGCGGCTAAGGGCGTGAGGGCGCTGCGACTGCCTCTCCCTTACGCGCTCCGCCTCCTCCTGTGCTTTGCAGAAGGAGGTGACGGTCTGCCATGCACTCTCGCTCCGGACCATGGCCTGGACCAGGGCCGGACGCGAGAGATCGCCGCCGCCTATAGCCGCCACGAGGACACGGCAGTGCTCCACCGTATGCATTTTTTTTGTATATGGGAAATCATCAAATGACCTCTCCCGCTCTGGGCGGAGCGGAAGGGCGTGTCAGACTTTTACTGACTAAAACCCACCCATGTTCCTCCACTTGCCTATGCGCCAGGGGCCCCGGTATCTCTTTCGAACTACCCGCGACCCTGGCAGGCATCGGTCTTTATGGACCCCGACACGCTGTGCTGACATCTCTTTGAGGCGCGCGCGGAACACAACGCGCCGTCGACCCGGGCCTGGTCCTTACCGGGCTCAGATCACAATATGAGCTAAAGAAGATCTGCTGCATTCATTGGCAGTTTGTTGTTAGAAGCAGCCAGGAGTGCTGACCATCCTTATAACGTAAGTCCTTACCCCAATTTACGACATTCTTAGGTGTCCTGTAAAAGGCTCTTTTCACTGTATCTACCTATCTGTGTTCTTGCTTCATGATTATCATAATATTTTTATACAAGTCTCTTCATTTCTTATTCAAACCCTTTTCACAGTCTCTTTTCTTTGTAACAGCAAAGTTTCAACTAAATGGTTTAACCAGTAGAGTGTAGTTTGCAATTTGATGCGTAATATACGTTCATGTTTATAACAAAAAACCTGTTATTAGTTCGTCCATCCGAGACTGAAACTGTATTTGTATCTAAAACTTGGTTGTCATCAGGTGCTTGGGATAGATGGTAAGATATAATTGTGTTTTTATTACAATGTCTTTTATAGAAAGTAATGCATTCGTGTGTTTAGGTTCTACATGCTCAGTAAGTAATTTTGTGTTCGTAATTTATCGTAAGACGAAATTTAGGATATGGTATATTTCTATCTAATCTATACTTATAAAAAATCTGAAGAGGTTGTTTGTTTGAACGCGCTAATTTTTGAAACTATCAGTCGGATTTCAATAATGTTTTTCAGTTGATAGCTTAATTCTTGATGAAGGCTATATATAGTCTATTTAACATGACGCTAGGAGCCGAAAAAATGAAAATGTCAGAAACAGCTCTAACTGAAAAAGAAGTAATAAATTAGAAGGCGATGCGTTTCTACCGGGTGGATGATGGATCGGAGCAACAAGAAATTTCACGCGGACGAAGTCGCTAAGTATTTATATATATATTTATAATGTTAACTAAATACTTAAGGTGTTTAGTAAATTAGTTTACAAAATAACCACATTGTTGTTGTTGACTGATACACTTTTAGAAACATGATCGATGCCAACTGCGATATGTGAATTTGGCCAGAATTTTAAGTCGCCATTCTTTAAATAATTCTGAGTTTTATTTTCGTTTCTAAACAATTAGCTAACATAGTGAGTAGACATGTACAGTCACCAAAGTTGATAAGTAACCAGGGGCATCGGGTAAAGTAGGAGTTTAGTAAGGAACGGATTGATGTTTTCGGATAACATTTTATTTATTTCATAGAAAACAAACAGTTTCATTTACAAAACTAAATTTCATTGGAAAGCACCCATCGGTATCTTACTAAACTTCTACCATATCGGACGACCCTGGTTACTTATCTCTTTTGGTGACTGTACATAACCGTGGGAAACATAATATGGGGACACATGCTAAAATCATAGTCTAGGTATTAATTTCCGCTAGAGATAAGGCAATCTAAACTATGAATAGTTTAATAAGGGATTAAGTTACAACATGTTTCTTTGGGGCTATCTAACAATTTGTTACCATGGCAACTCTATTAATGTTCTTCTTTATTGGCTTGTGATAAAACTGGTTAGTTTTACTGGCAGTTAAGTACTTTAAGTAGGTAATTAGGGATTCAAGCGTGATTTTACAACGACTCCCTGTTGAATAACATGACTAAATTAATATTTATCTTCTTGCCTTTTCTTAATGAAATAGAAAAAAAAAGATGCAATGAACTTTTATATAGTTCAGTTTGTGAACAAGAAAATAGGAGCCATTGACCTGAAAATTACAAAAACATAAGAAACTTTGAAATTCACGAGCTACCCTGGCGCTTCTCCCACACATACCTTTAAGTTGTCCCTCGCGATTAAAATATTTGGGAGACTACATAATGGTGTGTTATGGTTAGATGGTTAATAGCCAAATTCATAAACGCATCACCCTATCTTCACCCCCATACGACTCTATAAAACATGCACAACACTTAATAATCTCATAAGCCCTAACCTACCACAGTTACAGAATACCTTCACGTAAATTCCATAAAATTAATTGGCATTATTGCCTTTTTTTTCTCAGTAATAATAATAGTCCGATTGTATCTGGGACCGTTATCTCAGCATGCCATAAATCAGGCGGGGCTGCAAATTTAGCCTTTCGCAGAACTGCCCATTGTGGTGCATGATGGATGGCCTATGGGGCACAGTGGCACATAGCTTACGTTTTCCATTGCTACTACCCTAATCAGGTTGTTTTCTTGAGGTGCTGGTAACATCGTTTGTATTAAGTGTAATCGATATTATAATTTGTGTTTTGTCAATTTCGCCTGTTTTGGTTGAGCCTTGAATAATGAATGAATCTTATTCAGTACTAGGCTGGTATCTTGTTTGTAATTTATATTCTCTTACATATATTCATTTCGTACTAACAATTTGAGGTAATAATGGGTGGATTTCGAACATAATTACTATTTCGCACGAACGTTTGCAAGAAGGTGACTTTGATGCGACCTCAGCCTGGCTTTTATCACGCATTATGAAGGATAGAAATTGAAGTGAACCGCCCAAACAAATGCACTCACCCTACCCTACGTTGTCACTGCAATCTAGCTAAAAAGTCAAACAATGCAGCAGATTTGATCTTCAAACACCCTACGCGGCGTGCCGTACCTAGCTGTGTCGTGGATAACAGCTACTCGGCTGTGTGGCTAATAGCCTCGACATGACACCACCGCACGTCCTCCTTTGTGGACGTGCCAATTCATAAGGGCTGTTCTATTGAGGGTGCGATGTTCAGTTTTTTCAGCAAGTGGGTTAACGGGCGGGCTTGGAGTTTTTAGTTAGGTGAAAAAAAATCTGCTGTCTTTAAAAGCAACGTTGTATTGATGGGATTAAAGACTGATGGCTTTTGATTGCATCTAAAAACGGTTTACTAATCAATAGCTTTTTAACAAACTATGCTTATATGATTAAACTTATAAACATTGCACTCACTTTTATTAACAGTTGGCCTTCTAGAAATAGAGAAGAGAAACTGATTCAATCATATATATAGTCTAAATAAATTCGTGAATCTGTTAGATATGTGTACCAAAACAATATTGTCAGGCCGCGGTTATCCGGTCTGCAGTTAGGTGCGGCATGCACATAGGGTGGGTCGCAGATTCGTATCACATGCATTGTTTCCCTTTCGAACTGTCACTTAGGGGTAGCACTAACGCTTTTTGTACGAGATTATTTGGTATGTGTGCGAAATTTAAGCCAATATGGCGGCTATAGTCGTGACACATACAGTGTTCCCTTCTTGTGTTCAAAGTTCTGAAGAATTCTGCATTCACAGCTGGTATATCTGACACCATGTCTTATCACAATCCTATGTAGAGGATCCGAGAATATGTTATTAAAATTATGTCATGTATTGTGGTTCGTCAATGTTTCATTAAGACTAAAGTAATTAAGATAATATCTCTATCGTATTTTCTTATTCTGTAATATAAATCCATTTGGACTGATTTCCAAGACTTGAGGACAAAATTACGTGACTGAATTCCCGTTACAAACCTTTCGCCTGGCAACACGAAACATTATGTCATCATTAAGAATTTGTAAAACAACATTGTCAGCACTATCGTACCTTATTTTTCTTTGACAAGGTAATGAATAATGTATTCATTGAGGATATAAAAGCTTAATGCTTATTGCTCGAACCTCACCCGCCTTCCAAGAATTCTTCGCGTCATCGCCTACTGTTTAATTCCTGTGTTTCCATTGATTGGTGATGGGAGAATAACAACGTGGCCGTCGAGAAATTACAATATTGTATCGATTAAGTTTGTTTATTATCGTTACTGATTGGACTTTGTCAGCTTTGATATATTGGTTAGGCGCTAATAGGTTTAATAACTTTTGTTGCTTGTGTTAGAAAGTAATTACATACTTGGTTCTACATGTATTCTTAAATAATTTAAGTATCATTAATTTCTTTACGAGAAACGAGAAAGGGACTTACATATTTATCATTATCATCATTGACAGCCTTTTTCAACCCACTGCTGAGTATAGACCTCCTCGCTTTTGTGCTATTGCTTATCAGTACTTGGATCTACAAATTCTTAAACCATTTAGGTATCATTATGTTCTTTATCAAATCCATTGTCGAGTTGAATGGTGTGCAATGGAGAGGCCTATGCCCAGCAGTGGATTGCTGTAGGCTGATAATAATTTTTTCGAATCTTTACGAGAAACGAGAAAAGGGTTTGCATATTCACTATTGTCATCACCATTGAAAGCCTTTTCCCACCCTCTGTTGAATATAGACAGGACACTTTCGTGCCATTGCTTATCAATATTTCAAACAAATTGGCAAAACACTTATTACCCCCGCCATATCGATGTTTGATTGTGTTCTTAACTTCCTACACGACGTTTATTTGACAATTTATGGCACCATCAAATCATACGACAACCCTATTACAATTTACTTCAAGTACTTACAATTTTCCCCTTGTTCACTTTGTCGTATGTGAATGGAAATGCGATCTCCTTTCATGGGGTGAATAAATTCCATACATCTTTGGCCAACGTACTTTTAACGGTTCCCTAAGTATTATTGCATGTTTTTGTTATGAAAATGATGTGTATGAGTTATTTTTCTGTATGAGCTTTTGAATTGTTCAGTGGGCTAAGGTTTTTTGTTGAAATATAATTAAGGTTTTCACTAGTTATTATATGGGGTCCTCCCCATATAACTAGTGAAAACCTCAATTATATTTATGGTTTATGGTAATTTATTTCTGTGACTGACTTTAACTTACAATATGGTGTAAATAGTTCGTAAGCACGTGAATCTGGTTTGATTAATGTAATTGGGATGTGAAATACCCTGGTATTTGATAAACCTACAGATTTCAAACACCTACAGGAATTACCGGAACCCTCGTTCATTAAGGCTCATAATATCATCATATACATTCCTATCTATACGTTAGTTCCTCGTCTACTTTGATCTCAGGCACGTGACGTGAGGGGTTCGCTGATGGCTCGCTTATGTGTATTGTATGCGCTATTTTAGTACCCCACTCGATGAACTAACACACAGATAAAAATGTATCCCCATTCCACACCGGCCAGTGCGATATTTATTTATTTACAAATGCCCGCAGCCCGTAGTAAAAACATCGTAAACATTCTTGCGTGTCTATTGTTAAAGAAATAGCACTGTTTTTACGTCTGCACGGAAACGTACACTCGGATCCATTAATATGTAATATTTTGCTTGGCAATATATCTGGTAAGCCGATATCTAGGCAATCTATAAACAGCTGTTCAGTGAAGCACAGAGGTTTTGACAACTGAACTCACTTGATCTCGTTTAGCTTTGTTTTTATGCGTTTTCTTGTGCTCGTCTGCGGTATAATTAAGATTATGTTCGAACAGTGCTGTAATCTCGTTGTATTATTCTGCAATATCCACGCGAGCTTCCATAGGAATCGGAATATTATTGAAATCAAATTTTTTAAAGTCGGAATTTTTTTCTTAGAATCAGTTGTCGGTTTCTGGTGTTTCTTCTTCGCAACAGTTTTAAATAGTTTTTCAGTGTCTAGGCGTGAAAAACCATTAATGACGCATGGCAACCGTAGTAACCTTATCTGTATTTACAAACACATTTACATTGTTACCGTACTATAAACTACGTGTGTAAATCGGTTTGAAACACGTGTACCTTGGAAATACTAGAACAATACTAGAGGGCGGGTTGAATCAAAGCGTACCTGCGTTTACGTTACGTTTTGCGCTCGTTATAATTTGACGACTACTCTACTACTATAAAATAGAAATGAGTTCATATAAGTTATCATTTTTTCTATTTTTTTATAGGATTAAGATGTTTTATTTTTGCTGTAATGCCAGTAAACGCATATTTCTTTCTTTCTTGATCTTTGTGAAGTACAAAGACAAGGCCAGCACATTATGGCATACGATAATAGCTCATGTTCGAATGAAAATAATGAACGTGTCGTCAGAAAAATGTTGAGTATGAATTTGTATGACTATACGAGTAGGGATTGATCAAAGCAACGATAGGTAGATTTAAAGATGGCTAAAAAGGGATTGAATACCGAGATGACACCGCTACGTTCCAGACGAAGCGTTTCGCCTCGTCTTTTATACCGCGTACATCGAAAGACTGGAACAGTTTGCATGAGGCCGTCTTCCCGTCTGATTACAATTTAAGTGTCTTCAAGGCTAGAGTGAATAGGCTCATAATAAACTAGTGGGCTTTACCATCAACGATTGCATCACTGCTTACCATCAGGCAGGATCGCGGTCAAGCACTAGTTTATAACATTAAAAAAAAAGATGACGACTAATAGAAAAGTATGGAAGAAAAAGACATGTGTCACCGATCACAAACAAAATATGGATAAAGAGAATGATTATGATTAATATATATACATATCTCAATAGCTGCTCCCCGTGGTTTCACCCGCATACTTTTCGATCCCGTAGGAATATCGAGACAAAAACTGTCCTATATGTTAATCCTGGTTATAAAGGCATCTGTGTGCCAAATTTCATCCAAATTCGGTGAGTAGTTTTTTTGTGAAAGAGTAACATACATCCATACAACCTTCTAGTTTATAATATTAGTAGTAGTAATTTTGGAAAGATCTACCAATTTAATCACCAAATCAGATAGTAGGAATGATACTTGATAGGTGGTGAACAGTGTATCTATTAATTCAGACATGTGAGAACATGACGTTATAAATCTATGTATAACTACAATTATTTTAGACTTAACCGACCGTTAACAGCCATTTTTATCGCTTAGTTATAGTAAGATGATGCAACCAACCTGCAGTCGCATAGTACCTACCATGCGTTCTTTAAACTACGCCATGGTCATACCGCTCGTAGAACCGAGTTACCGACCGTTTCGCTGTACTTTATAGGTCGTATATGTATGCCAATCAGTAAACTGCGGGCTTGCCTGTAATTTACGTGCAGATATTTTCAGTCTACTGTTATTACGACCGGCGTTATGTTCTTGGCGGTAGTAAATATCTGTTTTGAGCGGCGGTTAAAGAAGCTACAGAGTAACTCTTAATCATTGGATATTGTTCCTGATTCTAGGAGCTTCTAGATTTTTTTTTAGTGGACTTTGGTTTAACTCCACCTGTCCCTTTCCAGACCTGCTAAGGACCAATCTTTATTTTAAAGAAGTCCAATTTATCCCGCTGTCTCCGTCTGGGCCTGTCGCGATGTCTTTTGTCACTAAGGTCCCGCTTAGTAGCTATTATTATCACTGAGTCGTAAATTTGGCCCATTGATCGTATTATAAATTGAAATTGCTTTTGGTATACAATATTCACACTGGTAAACGAACGGTTCTAATATTGTATTTCTTTCATTTTATTCATATTTAATTATTATGGCCTAATCAGAATCCCCGGCAATGTAAGTTTTTCTCCCCTCGCGATCTTCATTTGTTTTTGTTGTTATCGAGAAAAATAAGAAGGCATTTAACTATGTTAATATAACTCTATGAATAAATGAATGGTCAATCCTCGATCCTTAAGGTCGCTGGTTCGATGCCGTGCCAACAAAAGGGAGGTGGAGGATCATGATTTATATCTGCAACGGGCTGGTGGCATTTCTTTTTTTTTACTGAAGTTCTTAAAGGTCAGTCTACACTGGATTTCCGTCATTATTGCACGCTCCCGTGCATGTGCGCACATTTTATTTTTGTTTCAATAAATAAAAATGTCAATTGTGTATTGTGTTTTTTAAAATATTGCAGTAGGTAGCTGCTTATCAGACGGGATCGCGGTCAGGCACTAGTTTATAACAATTAAAAAAAAAGGTATGTACACTGCAAAACTATACTAAGATGATATTTAGATATGTAGCTTATACTAAAAGATGAAGTACCTGAAAAGTTGTTTAGAAATCAATTGCAATGGCATGGGCATGTGATGCAGAGGAATGAGGAAAATCGTCGTGAGGAAAGTTTTGATTATGAATGTCGATGGCTATGAGAGTAGGGGAAGGCCAAAGAGACGATGTATGGACTGTGTAAATGATGACATGGTTAGAAAGGGAGATGACTGCCGCGATACGACTAATAGAAAAAGTATGAAATAAAATTACATGTTGCGCCGACCCCAAATAAATTGGGATAAGGACAGGAGAATGAAGATACTTAAGGATGCGGTATTGAGAATAGATAAATAAAAACATTAAATTCCTAGACACCAGCAATAACGAAAACTAGGCACAAACCGGTCATAAAAGCACTATCATTATTGAAATAGCGACTCGGACATATTGTCTTAATTTTTACTTCCCTTTAAAATGGCTAGGTATATATTTAGTAAATAGCATTGTTATTGCTGACCAGCTATTTTGAAGGAAGTACTTTCGTTTCATAAAATCATAACCACTAATCATAAGTGCCCCGCTGTTTTGACCATGAGAAAGGTGCGAAATTAATTATTATGATTTAATTAATTTTCATATGTTTTTAATATCTATACTTACTGTACATTTCAAGGTGAAGGTCACCAAACTTTTGTGCAATTAGTAAAACCATGTCGATGTAGCTTTTTTATGCCAAACAGTCAAAACTACAACCGTCAGGAAGCATAATATAATATGAATATTGAACTGTTTGGTCCGTGCGAAAATACCTCAGAAAATGACAGTTCTAATATTATTATAACCGACTAGCGCCACCCCGCGTCTCATCCGCATAAGTGTTGGTCCTGTGGGAATATCAGGTTGAAAATTTTACTGTGTTATTCTGATGTGTAAGCTATATTACTACAAAGTTTCATCAAAATCCATAAAAATTTACTAGTTTTCGCGTGAAAAATTAACATCTATCGATCCATCGTCACAAAGCTTTGCGCGTTTGTAATATTAGTAGGATTGGATTAGTAGGAAGTAGGAATTTCATTTGGTATTTTCTATTCTGGGCACTTTTAGGGCCAAGTTAATCAATTCTTTGTTACAAAATGCAAGCAGCAGAAGCATTTTGACGTAGTTAACTACTGTTTCTTAATGCAAACCAATCATAATAACTAAAAATCATAATGCGTTTTGGTACGTTTGGCGTTTAGTTATTAACAGAGCTAGATAAATTTGGCTCTTATTTTTCTTTGGGTCTTGGGTCAGCCTGTTTAAGTAATGAAACTAAAGTACTTCCTGAAGGGATACTTGATATCTACAAGTGTGTCCGAAGTTGATGTTATCGATAGTTTTTGTGGGACTTGGAAAAATTCTTTGTTCTGTTGCATTTAATAGTTTTGTGGTGATCGTGTCCTATCTGTCCCGAGGTTGTGTCTTTCATAGGTAGGTACGTGTGATATCTCTGCTCGTCTTGTAAGTAAATAATATTTTGTTTGTTATGGTAATTAGTACTAGTTTTTGTTACATAACATGAAGATTTTAGAAAAATACAGGGTAGGGTAGTGTACATCGGTGAAGAAAAATATCGCGAGGACCTGAATCTGAACTAATATAATACTTAAAGAGAAAATTAAAACGGTCAAGTGCGAGTCGGACCCGCGCATCAGGGGTTCCGTACAAATTAGAGTTAATGTAAATTACAAATTTCTAGTATTCGTATTTTTTCCTTTACTTGTGCTACCATGATATCTAAATTTCATGGTTCTAGGTCAACGGGAAGTCCCTATAGGGTTTCATTCTCTTGAAATTGTTAAAATATACGGTTTAAACGGATCATAAACGCTCGTATCTTTTGATTGCGTTTACTTAGAAGTTTGATTTATTTACTGATTTTGATATTAATTTCAACTTGATAACCCGACGCGTTCCTTAGAAAAAGGATTTTGACAGACAGACGGACAACGAAGTTATCGTAGAAGTTTTTTCACATGGGTACACCATGATAGACATAGGATTATCATCCCAATATTTCCACGGGATCGAGATTTCATCATCTGCCCTTTTTTTTTTCTTTTTTGGTTTCGCGGTGGAAATTCTCATTTTCTTCATTCGCCGGACATTTTCCGGCTAAAACCACCGCGGTATTTCACCTCTATTTATGGCCGATGGTGCGAGTTTCGCATAGCCTTTTCCCAACTATGTTGGGGCAGACTTCCAGTCCAACCAGATGCAGCTGAATATCAGTATTTTACATTGAGCGGCTTCCTATCTGACCTACACAACCCAGTTACTGGGTAATACGAAACCCCTTGCTAAGACTGGTTGTCAGAATTTCTGGCTTCTAATTACCCATAACGACTGTCAAATAACAACGAATGACAGCCGGGACCGAGGCGCAGAGCGGTCTATGTAAAGATGGTCACCCACCCTCAAACCAATCGCGGCAAGAAAAGTTTAACCTCATCCATTGACCTGTGCGGCAGTTATTATTTAGCCACTGTGTATCAAATTAAAACAATCCAGAGATGTATTTACTAGTTCTCGCATGCGTGCGTACAAATAGCCTGTATCTCAGTATCCGTTGCCCTCAAACATTAAGTTCTAAAAATAATCGGAATAAATTTGTTTAACTTACATAATATGTTATTAAGTATGATTCATGATAACCATCCCCAACTATTAAAGGCATCGCATTGTACGTAATACCAGGTTTATGGATCTGTACCAGCGTAAAGTTTAATTGTCGAAATAATTGAACAATTACCTGCGAAGGAAACCAGTTTCGGCTCCGTATGTTTCGCGTAATCATACAAGATTCGATCTACCATGTTATTCAAACCGTATTTGATTTATCTGTCTCGTCTTGATCCCAAGCGCTAATGCCAGCGCAGCGACAATTACTTTTTTAAATGTCGAAGCATCATGCTGAGATAGGAGCCTTTTGGCCACATATGGGACTTCCTAATTTTTTGATATGTTTTTTTATGTATAATTTGTTTGATTTTTTTTTTATAAATTTATTATGAGCCTATTCACTCTTGCTTTGAAAACACTTAATTTAGTTTTATGATTTTCCTCTATGAGTCACAATAAATACTTTTTCTTTCTTTCTTTCTTTTCTTTCTAATGCCGATCACGAGAGTTCGTTTCCCAGGATGGGTTATTGGGTTTCCAATCGGAAATTTCTCAGTGTTAGCACCGAGTCTGAATGTGTGCCCGGTTGATGGCAAAAGGCTGACTTCCTATTACATGGGGCTTGAACCTAAGTAAGTAGTGGAATGTAGGTGTCTGGCTGCGACATACAAACCAGTTGTTTAATTAGCCTTTAAGTTAACCGCCTAGCGTTTAAACTATTCGGCGGCCGTTCAACCAACGGCCCGAATGATATTCAATGAGTTATAGTTTAGGTTGGAACTGTAAACAGTCACGTGCAAGTCTAATTGGTCGCAGTAACTAAGCCAGGGAACTCCGACCGAATGCCTTAGGTTAGAACTGTGAACATCCCGCGTGCGAGCCGAGCACTACTTCCAAAGGGCAGGCGGTTGACTAAACGGCTAATTAAGCCAGCTGGCTGCGACATGTACACCTCTGCCTAACCCTTTGAGGAATACAAGATTAATGTTATGTATGTCAATCTATTTCATTCTGCAACTGTGAACAAAGATTCAAAACAATATTTAATCAATTAATTACACGTTTCCTTGTGTTGTTAGCCATAAGTAACTTGCGCCGACTAATTAATCCATTAGCACGGTGAGTCTCGGCTTTAATAAAAGTCTTCCGATTGCAAAGGCTTCCGCATCCACCAGCGGACCCCTAAAAATATTTGGCTCCAGTACAAAGGGCGCACAAATTGTCATAATTGAAAGTTAACGTGCGTTAACTGGTGTAATTACAAGAATTGTTTATAATTAAAGGCGTTACTTTTTTTCACTAAAACGAGCACCGAATTATACAAAATTACTAGTTGTATCGCCTTCTGAACTTATCATTATATCCGTTCTATGTCCCGGGAAATTGTTCCGAGAAAAAGTTATTATCTTACTCTATATAAAAAAATATACGAATATCAACCTTATTATCTAAACCATAAGGATATTGAAATGCGATCTTTGATACAATAGTGCAGCAATTTTGACCAGAAATTAATTTCTAAACAAAATTATATTGTTTGTCCTTCACAAAATAGAATTCCAATTTGAATCTTAAAACTATTCAAATAAGGTTGAGGATAAAAGTTTAGGGTGGTAATAAATGTCTTGATCGACAGGTCAATTACCTAAGGGCACGCGCACAGTGTACAAACAAACTGGACATGTTTAAATTAGTATACGTGAACATTTGATGTACGAGCGATCGGAACTCCCTGAATTGGTCATTAAAGAACCTTTGGGTGGTCGCTTATTTTTTTGTAAACATTCGGAAAACTGACAATAATTGCTTCCACCTTACTCCGTCCGTAATTATTGGTAATGAAAGGAAACGTGATATTGAAATGGTGTAATGATTTTAATTTGTTCAAATGTAGGGCTTATGAAGGTGAAGCTTGCTTTTGTTTTGATATTGACAGAAAATAAGGGCTTCCTAAATCATGAGAACGTACGTAAATGAGTTTCGTTGTTAAATAATAAAAATAAATAGTTTATTAATTCAAGTAACAAGACTCGTATACAAACAGTTACTTAAAAGGATACAGACAACGTGACAAGCACAGACAAAAACAAACACTCACAAGGTAGATTACAATATGTCTGCTGCAGCATTGCCGGATATAAGGGCAATTCAGTCTGTTCGCGATCATTGCCAGGACGGAGTTTGCACTGCCCCGCACTCTGGCCTGATGTTAACATTTATCATTTCGCGCCTAATATTGCACATACCGACAGCTTGGACTAGTTTTAATACTCAAGACTTATTAATATTAGGATCAAGATTTGATTGACGTTAGACTGTCGTTTTATGTGAGCTGCATCTGGTTAGACTAAAAGCTGACTCCAACATAGTTGGGAAAAAGCTAGATGTTATAATGAGCGGTTGTAAAGCAAATTGTCACATTTGCAGATGATGATCTCCAATTTGATTGATGACAATTTTCTCCAATTGGATTGACGACATTTTTCTCTAATTTTTTTGACGAAATTTTTCTCTAATTTGTTTGACGACATTTTTCTACAATTTGTTTGACGATATTTTTCTCCAATTTGTTTGACGACATTTTTCTCCAATTTGTTTGACGACATTTTCTCCAATAGGATTGACGACATTTTTCTCCACTTTAATTGACGACATTTTTTTCCAATTTGACTACAAATTCACATATCAAACCGATCAGTAAAAAGTTCACAAGAAAAATATTTTAATTGATCGACAACTTACCAAATACCAACCGACGCACCTGTCATTGATTTACAACATACACAAAAACAGGAAATCTGCAAAAAAACTTTTGTTAATCGCAGGTCCTACATTAAAAAGCCATCGGTAGGGATATTAACAAATGTTTAGGAGTTTAAGGGCTCATTACGGACGCGGGAAGTGGGGTGAGTAGGTAGGTCGGTCGAGATAAACATCAACCACTAGGAGGCACCTGTCCAGGTTGTGGGTCGAAAAAACCCACTGTCAAATTTAAAGGACAATGCTATATAGTTGAAACTTATCAGGCTGACTGGATGAGACACGAGTTACAGGATTGTATAAAGGAAGACAGTATATTATAGACGCGTTCGCATGTTGTGCGTGTTTTAAAATTGCACATTGCAGTTTTATCGGCCGACAGTTTTATTTTTAAGTTATATTGTAGATCAACGAAAGGATCAAGCTAGCACATCAAGCTACTACAAAGTTGTCAAATTTCTTTAATAGATTTTCAACTTTATCGCTAAAGCATTAAGAATCAATGTTAATTGGGAAAATTTGACAGTTAGCTTTACCTGCTGACGTCTGTACGATGCATTGTAGAAAATAAAATGTACTAAAGTGATTCCTACAATTCTGCCCACAAAATACAAAAAAAATACGTGTTTTGCTAATTGCAATTTTGGATGTTGCTGGGTAGACTGACTTGTCCCTCTTAAATAAATTAAAGAGCAGAGACGCTCCCAACACTAAATGTTTAACAAACACATACCAAAGACTGCATATGTTAATATTAGTTACAGTACAACCTGTGCTACTAGGTATGTGGCTTAGTTTACAAACATTTAAATGACCCAAAAACTCGCTTGGCCAAATTCCCACCTGTGATCCATTCTCACACATTCCTTTCATTCAATATGGAAATACATTCTGTAGATCAAAATATATAATCGACGCAGTATTAATATTTACCGGCCCGTGATAAAATAATAACAGCCGCACAGATCGATCGATCAGGTTAAGCTACGCTTGCCGCGGTGGGTCTGTGGATGGGATCTTTACATACTGACCCCTCCGTGCCTCGTACAGCACGTTAAGCCGTTGGTCCCGGCTGTCATTTGTGTAGATCTTTGCCAGTCGTTTACGGGTAGTCAGAAGCCCGAAAGTCTGACAACCAGTCTTACCAAGGGGTAACTGGGTTGTGGAGGTCAGATAGGCGGTCGCTCCATGTAAAATACGGGTATTCAGTAGAATCCGGTTAGACTGGAAGCCGACCTCAACATAGTTGGGAAAAGGCTAGGCAGATGATGAGTATTAATATTCACTGTCTCCCAACAAGACACCTCAAACATTGAAACCATCAAGGATTAAAAGTATAAAAGACTTTACCGCGGCAAAATACATAATTGAACAAAGACGGGACTGAAACTGTTGAAACCAAATTCACTAGACGTCTGCAAAGTTTCGACTAATTATCTACCTACTGAAATAAGTTGGCGTTATACCGGGAGCCATTGTTTGTTTCAACATCGTCGGCACCAGCCAGGTTTACGACAGAGGGATAGTTACCTTCGCGAATCCAATTGTCCCAACAATAAACTCCTCCGTGTGTTTACTTACTAGAAGTATTAACTATGGGAGATGGGAGAAAACCATTTCAAATAACGCAAAAACAATTTTAACATCGGGAATGCGTTCGTGATGAGAACAACGAACTCTCCTAATTGTGTGGAGTGTGTAGTTGTTGAAGGCTTATACCACTTATTGATGGACTGTGCTCGTTGCGAGTCTGGTAGAAATGATTTGTTTAGGATCTTGAGGTTGAACAAACTTGAAGTAGGCACGTTCTGTAAAATCCTGGCTCAACCAAATGGCGATGATGCGAAGAGTCTGTTTACGTTCAGGGCTCAGATATAATGCGAAATGTGTATTTAGGGTACGATGGGACTGACATACGCATTGCGATTATAAATCTCTCTAAATATAAATAAAAAAAAAAACATCAACACATAGATCAACAAAAGCTATCCAAAAAAAAAGACGGAAATTAAAAAAAAACAAGAGATGTTAAGCCTGGCAACCTGGGGTTTACTGCGTAAACAGAGTTGATACTATTTATTATTTTAGAAATATTATGTATCAGTATTTCATATTTACACAGGACAAATTCAATTAACTGGCGAGACTCTCGATTCCATCAAGCATCGATATCTAAACACGATAAAATAAAATTATTAACTACTAGTTGACCCGTGCCCACTTCATTGGGCATTTTTACTTTTCATGAAATCCGACCACTACGAAAAAGTCTTTAATTTTTCGGTTTAATTTATAGCCTATAACACTCACAGATAACGTGGCTATCTATTGGATCGAAATCGGATCAGTAGATCCAGAGATTACTCCCTACAACCTCACAACCTTTAGCTCTTTATAATATAGTTTGTACATAATTAGTATAGATAGGTAGATTTGATAGTGGACAGCCGCACGGGTCGATCGATCAGGTTAAGTTATGCTAGCCGCTCTTGGTCCCAGTGTCATTCGTGGATTTTTGACTGTCGTTACGGGTCGTCAGAAGCCCGAATATCTGACAACCGGACTTACCGTCAGATAGGAAACGCCGAACTCATCTAGTTAAAAATAAACAAAAAAAAAATACATGTAAAAGCGTTTGTACAAACCTACTTACAGAAAATAAATCATTTCATTTCTTTTACCAAGGGGTATCGCATTACCCAGTAATTGAGTTGTAGAGGTCAGATAGATAGTCGCTCTATGTAAAATACTAATATTCAGCTGCATCCGGTTAGACTGGAAGCCTATCCCACTATACTTGGGAAAGAGCTAGGCAGAGGATGACTATAGATTTGGTGTTCTTTTTGGGGTCAGCAATCGCACTTCCAGTGCGGTGTTGTTGTTTAAATCGTGTTTAATCAATTATACCCATCACATCTACAGTCTTGCTAGCTAATTTGATTTAACCACCATACGTCGCAATGCCTTTTACTTTAATTGTGTTAGGACTTGTTTTTACACATGATAAAATTGGTTTGTTTATTTTTTATAGCCGAATAACTCGAAATATTAAAATGATCTAAATTGCAAACTACAATTTTGATAGTCTTCAAATGTTTCCATACTCAAAGTTTAGTAAATAATTCGTGGTCAGCTTTCGTTAGCCAATTTCTATACGTTATTATGTCTATATATGTATGTATATACATATGTCTCAATTTAAACGATATTCTGTAATACTAATATAGTTTATCAATAAATTGTAAAACTAATGAAGGGGTATAAAATTAAATTGTGCATTAAATACTAATAAATATCAAACTTTGAAACCATCCTAAATTGCCTAACGCCGGATGCGAATCAGTCATTCAATTATAAACATTAATTTGAAATTGAATACACCACAAGAAATGAGCTCCACACACAGCGATAATATTACACGTAACAAGGAAACGTGGAACAGGTGATGGCAATTACCGATAGATACAGATGTTGGATGAAACAAAGGTCCACATTATACCGGACCACCTTACCAACACCTTTTCATTTCCAACGGGCCAGCTGCCATCATTAAAAGGGAAGTGTCATAAATGACGCCTTGGATAATGTTTGTTCTACAATGGCCAGTGACAAGACAATAGTTGGAATTTTCCTACAAAATGTTATTACACAAAGATGAGGTCTGCCAAACATACCACCCATAGATTCAGATTCATGAGCGCAAGTACCATAAAAGGCTCCCCCACAATGGTCCCTTCATCTTTTGTTGCCGAGGATGGCTGGTGAAATGGTCGCGTCTTCCCGGTAAAGAGGATTAGTTTTTGCTGTTACTTATGAATACATTTTTATTTACCTTGCGCGAACAATGTCGGAGTTAACAAAACTCAGCTGACGGACCCGGACTCCTCCGGTGTCTTTCAATTGTTTTACAAAAAAAGGAAAAGGTTCAACAGTTTTGAACGGTCTTTTTTGCGATAATTACCAAAGATAACATATTGGCTAGCAATAAATGAATACTTTTGGAAACATTCGGTTGAATATTTTAAGTTCTTCGAGGTAATAATATTGAGTACACAAGAGAATCACAAATACACGCTTCGTATTCTCATAAATACATACCATTCCAAGGAATTTAAAAATAAACAGTATTGCACTAACAGCTAATGGGTACGAGTTCCGTCAATCTGATACCGCATTCGCGCCAAATTTTTTCCTTCCACAAAAACCGAGAGCCTTAGGTAGGCGCCAAAAAGCCGCCAGTTCTCAGAACGAGAACTAATGAAAAAAAAACCATTAACTAAAGTTGCACCTCACCGACAAACGATTTCACGTGCCGATGCACCGAAGGACCAAAGACCAAACCCTCGGACGCTTAACAATTCGATAAACGAAGAATTGGCTCGTTTTTTGTCTGTACCTTATCTGTGCGTTTGAGTGGATCAGTGTGCTGATTAGAAACTTTTTAATTACAGTAATGTCATGTTGCTTTGTTGTTTGATTGCTTGGTTGGGAATGAAGAATTCGCGAAGAAATAAACAGGAGATTATTAGATAGTGGTCAGACTTCTTTGTCTATTTATAAAGGAAGTGGTGCTGGGATTAGAGCTTCTCAGTGTCATACAGCAAAAGTTTGAAGACTGATTGCGGCACGTCCTTATTTTGTATGCTGTAGTAAATCCCTAACTTACACAATGTATCACAAAACACTCATCGAAAGTTTCGGAAACAGCACATCAATATCGAAACGAGTTTGAAAACAATTTACATCATGATTATCTATCTAGTCCACAATCTATTACATTTATCGACAGTCGGGGTCCATTCTCATCTTCATCACATCATCCGGCTCTCCTTTGGGAAGTCTAAGATCATTTTGCCATTTCCTTTGTGGTCAACCGCTACGTCTCACGGTGTCTTGGGAATCCTTTTGTGGTTACATATAAACTGGAGGGTGTATTATAACTATTGTTCTTATTGCTTTGTCGTTAGCCTCGGAGTTATACTGTTAGCGTTTTGGTTGTTTGGTTTGATTTTCCGATGTTATCCAACCTTAAGGGCGAAACGCCAGGATAGCTCACGAAATTTAAATTTTCTTGCTTTTTATTGACTTTTCCGGTCTGTGTCATGTTGATCAAAATATGATTCGTGAGCGTAACAAGAATGTATATTTACAGAGTTATAATCATCAAAAAGGGCAATACAACCTCCTCTTTATATAATCCTAATTATTGATATTTCATGAAACAGTCAATCCATGTTTTGTTCAACATACATCCTAACCTGCAAGTTGCAAAACACGTAAGAAACTTTGAATTTCGTGGGCTGTCTAGTGCATCACCCATATCTAAGTTTTAGGGTCTGCAAAATTAACAGCTTTTTCAAAGTCCCATTCTGCTAAGGCTCCTTCAATACCTCTCGAATAAATGATGCCATGAATGAATCATGTATCCATGAATCCATGTATTTTAGAGCAAGGTCGAAACAAATATTAAAAATCAAATCCCGCTGGCAACGGAACCGCTGTTGAAATATTTTATCTAATCTTCTTGCAAACTTGGTCCATACTCTGCCATATTAAATTGGCTTTGTTCATGTCGTTTGTACATTTTTTGAGCACGTCGTTTTCATTTATATCCATTCATTACTTTGATTAATAACTCGCGAGTGTTGAACATTTTTCGACAAGATTCTTTGATCGAAAATTAATGGCGAAATAATTGCACGGTGCAGAGATAAAGTACGAATTTTTGCAACCTATGCACCTGGACATCATTTGTACAAGTCAATCGGCGGCACACTAAAAAGGCTTCGATAATTAACTGTTTTCGGGAAAGTGAAAAAGTTATTGAAGCGTTCTTTTGATGTGTTCATTACGAATATTGCTGTTTTGACTTTTTTAATGCAGAAAAATATTAGTACCTATTTTTTTTGCCAATATTCGCGTGAAACAATATTAACTCAACTGTTATTGAATCCGTTCATTTTTCCAGAAATTTATTTTTAATATCGCCCAATTTCGAACACTTCCTCCCATATTTATGTTTGTAATCATTGCGTATTTATGTTTATAATTTCGCTCTCCGATTGTTATCCGTTCATCCCCTAAATATATTTCGCTGAAATATAAAACAACTTTGAAAACGATTATTCCGCTGGTATAAATATCGCGTGCCTTTTTTATTCAAGTTTGGAACAATAAGATGATTAGCAACCCTTAGGCCAGGTTCGCTCCCTTTTTAAACGATAGAATTACTTCCCAGAACTTTGTTACGATGTTTTGATAGCCGAGGTCGTTATACGCTCAGAAATCTTACGTTTCAGCGCTCGCGATTATTCGCTTAAGTTTTTTTATTGGGCCTATTAGTGGTTATTTAAAGTTAACTTGTAATTTTTGCAATTTCATAGCTGAAGTTTCTAACAACTTTGTGTTTGCCGTGAGTAATTTATGCTGTGATCTGCAGATAATATTAAAGATTTAAAGAATCTTTGAGAAATATTCGTGTTTTTTTTTTATTTTTCAAGTCACGTGTCTTATTTTGGGTCGTTGACACACACACTCATACTATGCGGTAATAACGTTCGAAATTGACAGCAACATATTTCATTGCCAATGCAGAGGTCGGTCATTCACACAGTCTACATTCTCGTTTAGATCGTGTCAAGGTGAAGTTGGGTTGCATCAATTAACTAATACATCTGAGAGGCCTCTTGCACAGATTAGGAGTGCTCTGGCCTGAAGGTTAATATGACAATTTAACAAGCAATGCGCGGAATTGGTTCGGGATCAATTAGAAGGTTTCACGATGATTGGGGTTGATTGTTTAGACATTCGTGAAGGGTTAATGGTACTTGTTGATTCGAACGACATGAGAAAGGTGGGAAAGCTATTCAGTGTTGCAAAGTGAACCAGTAAACCAATATGGCGAAAGTGCCATATTGGTTTACTACCATCTTCTGGATATGTAACTTAACAATAATTTCATGTGACACTCATTCAAAAAACGAAAGTTGCCATACAGACCCGGAACACATTTCAAACAAAGCTATGCATGTACAGTTAGTTAATCTCAATATCTAATATTGCTGCGAACTTATCTTTGATTGCATTCTCTAATTCTAAGTACAAAGCAATTATGTAATGAACAAGTTATGATAATGCGAAAGGTATTAGGGTCATCCATGATACAGCTGACAACAGCGCAGAGAAAGCAACTGACATAGATGACATGGTTCTAATTGTGAAATGTTCTGTGAATGTTACTTGTTACTCTGGTCATGATTCATGGTAAATTGAGATTGTCGTTTCCTTGTGAGGATTGAGGGCTTTCTTCCTTGATCACTGGTCTTTTGTAGAACATTGGTTTGGGTTTGAACTTTGTCTACTGTTTCATCTGATATCATGTGATTATGACACTTGCTTGCCTATATTTGTTCACTTTCTCGATTCAATTTATGCCTTCGTAGTTGCCAGTCTCAAGAAATCAGGTCACTGCAAAAGGACTGGGACTGTAGCAGGCATCAATCCTCCATAGTATAGTATATCAACATACAATCAATATACATAGTATAGTAGCTCAACTTATTTTTTGTATATTATTTTTATATATTATTCAATCTGCTGACCGCTCTAATTGCTCAGGAGTCTGAAGTTGACATATGTTTTTATGTATTGCTACAAATCTATGTAAAATACATTTTTAGGGTTCCGTACCTCAAAAGGAAAAAACGGAACCCTTATAGGATCACTTTGTTGTCCGTCTGTCCGTCCGTCCGTCTGTCAAGACCCTTTTTCTCAGGAACGCGTGGAGGTATGAAGCTGAA
>VKGM01003340.1:5954-16274 GCA_007844875.1 Busseola fusca | reverse complement strand
TTTACAAAAAATAAAAACTTTTTCAGACGTGCCGAAGCCGCAGTAAACAAAAAAAGAACAAAAACTTTCAAGATAAACGCAAAATTTTAGTTTACAAAGGTGAAATGTACTCTAACTCTAAACACACATTTGTTTCAAAACAGTGATACATTTCGTAGATAAACAAATGAAATTCTATTTTTGAATTTAAAATTTTCGCTTACCTTTTTGATGGCCAAACTGCCAGCTATACATGATGTGTTTTTTTTCATGGAATAAAAACTCTTTTGTGTAAAATTAGAATAGAAACCATAAAAAGGGAAGTGTTTCGATTTTTCTGATGAGAAGTGTAGTTCTATACTTATAGATTACAGGAAAACCTATAAAAAGTCGATGGTCTTAAATATAACATGGTACATCTGCCAATATTGTATAAACTTACATTTGCATTTGGAATGTATGGGTGATGGTGAACGTGTTTTTGTAATGTACCTAATGTTAAATTTGTTCTTAGGATTAATTTATCCCAACTACAGAACCCTTTTTAGCGCGATTGTTTTTTCTTTTTAATAATTCTAAAGAATCAGTTTAAACAAGCAAAGCTAAGTCTGAATAAACTCTTAGGTTACGACCACGAATTCATCGATAAACACAAACGTCATTATCTTGTATCGAAACATCATTAAACGATTCGACCCAAAAATTTATAATAACAAAATTGGAATTTATATCAGCGCGTTGGTATCATTGCATTCATAAGAAACGGAACGCGCTTGCGCGAGCTCGACGGGTGGACGCGGCGGGGAGGGTCGCAAGGCCGGGGAGCGGCGCGCGGGGAGGGGCGACGTCACGTCGAACAACGCAGCCCATACGCTACCAAATTCAGAAGTTCCCTCCGCATCCGTCGCTCGCTTTTACCAACGGACTATTTCATTGTTCCGAGTTAAAACTTGCCTGCGTCGCTCGAGTCGTCCAACGCGATTACGCGAGGTGGGAACTGTGAGATCGCTAGTAAAAGTGGCCTCTCTGTGACTCTGTTTGTGCAGTGGTGATTTTACGTTAAATATTTTGTGTATATACTATTGTGAAGTTTGGACATCAAAGTGAAAAGACTTAATACTGGCTTGAAATAAGAATAAAACGCCCTATATAAAAGACTGAAACTCAAAGAACATCGCTGTCAAAATAAGGCGGAAAATAAATAAATAGGGTTAAAACACAACGGCGCGCTGCAAGATGTGATTGAATAAAGAGAACCTTATTCAGTGGTGCATAAGAGTGACTATTGTGCGGCAGAACTATAGTGGATTACCGAATTGCTAAAATATATTATTAAATATGCTTACTGATACTACGTTGATCAGAGTGTGAAACTGGTGATTGTATTGGTGTGTGATCATCATGGAACAAGGGATTCGTTGGCGAGCTCGAGCGTACCGGTGGAGTTAGTCGAGGACACTGCCTTTTGAAATAGGTACCGGTTTTGAATTATCATTTTGTTTGATTTATAATATGCTCGGTTCAGACGGGTGCAGGTGGCTTGCACTCCTCTATCGCAACGATTACTGCTAAAGTATTTACAGTCATGAGTGAAGATAGCAACAACAAATTTAGTCATTGTTAATAATGTACTTCACACTGTTCTATATATTTGTAATAATAATAGCTGACATCCTTTTCAAACCCAACAAAACGAATTTTTTAAGAATACTTCAAATGAGGCTTATTAATTCATGTATTTTTCTTTTTTACAGATAACTGTAACAATCATGGAGAGCCCAATATTGGACTCAGGCGTACAGCCACAAGAGCAGCTCGATAAGGACGTAACTGAATGTGATAAAAACCTTGTTGGAGAGCATAGGGAGGAAAACGGTTTCCTTGTGATCAAAGACGAAAAAAGTAGTGACAGTGATGCTCACAGTGAAGATCTTAGCTCTAATGATGAACAAAGTAATGTAATCAGTAGTAGTAACTCTCAGTTTTATGAGAGCAGTGACACTAAAATAAACTATGCAGTAAAAATAGACGAAAATGATACTCTTAGTGACATAGACGATATCAAAACGGACAGTGCTTCAGCTGATAGTGAAGACTCTGCTCTTGGTAGTCTTCCTCCAGATAGTGCTCTCAATGATAGGGAGGAAGAAGCTCAAGATCGTTCAGAAGGTAGCGACTCAGGTCTTGGATCGGAAGTTATCGACGATGTAAAAATACCAAGTTTCAACCTTGCTCTTCCATGCACAAGTAGTCTCAAAAGTGACAAGTCATCAGATGATTTAGACCATGAGAATGATAACTCAAGCAATAGCAGTATTGAGAACAATGTAGATAATGGCAATAATTCCACAGCACAAATTCAGCCTCTCAGAACTAGTCTTAAGAGAAAATATAGCGATGATAACAAAAGTGAGCCCCAAACTAAAAAGCGGAAAGAAAGCATAAAATTCGATAATGTTACTGTATTTTACTTTCCTAGAGCCCAGGGATTTTCATGTGTTCCATCACAAGGAGGTTCAACGTTAGGAATGGAATGGGAACACACTCATATACAAAATTTTACTCTAGCCGAGCATGCGATAGAGCAAAGACGATTGCATAGACAAATATTGCTGCAGCTGAAGAGTGAGCGTCATTCTATACAAGGGGTATCACTTTCCTCTAGTGAAGACAGTGACACTGAAGAAGAAGCGAGCGACATTTCTGAATCTGAACTAGATTTAGATAGCTATTTTTTCTTGCAACCTGTCCCAACCAGGCAAAGAAGAGCTCTATTGCGTGCAGCCGGGGTGAGAAAGATAGAGGGCTATGAGAAAGATGAATGTAGAGACATAAGAACATCGCGAGAATTCTGCGGTTGCGCTTGTAAGGGAACTTGTAACCCAGAAAGTTGTTCGTGCAGCTTAGCTGGAATAAAATGCCAAGTTGATCGATTGAATTTCCCCTGTGGATGCACTAGAGATGGGTGCGCTAACACGACGGGCCGAATAGAATTCAACCCTGTGAGAGTCAGGACGCATTTCATTCAGACTCTTATGAGAATAGGCCTCGAAAAGAAAAATGAAGAGAATCAAGAAGCAGCTAAGAGACAATGGATAGAGGCGCACAATAATGCCACATCAAATTCGTCGTACGAAAGAGAGCGTTGTCTTAGTCATGAAGATGGAATGCTACGTGATGTTAACCTTACTCCAAGAGTGGAAGTTGAATCTTGCGTCAATACAGGGAGTTTTAACAATGTTCATTGTGATATGAATAATTCCTCATCACAGAACAGTGATATGTCATACGGCTATAGGACGGAGGTTTCCAATCACAATGTAAATGACAATGGTATCATGCACTTTGAAAATGCAAACAACCATCATAGCCACAGTGACCCTTACACATCCAGCATACTTCAAGGCAAGGGTCCACCTTATGCAACGGTAAACGCAATGGGTTTTAATACTATGGCGAATAACATACAACGGTTTCCATGTGATCTAAACTACGCTTACGAGCAGCAAACGGAACACCATTTCAAGGGCCTGCAGAGCTTCTCCGCCACCAGTTTTGAGGAGTTTGCCCACAGCTCCCAGATGACTATGTTTAGTCATTATGGTCATGTTTATGTACCAGATTATTTGCATAAATCAAATGTACACGATCACAGTTCGCTACAATATCATAATGCAGCACATAATCACTATGGGATGTACAAAAACACTTCCGATTGTGTAAATAATGACAGCAAAAGTGATACTCATTATACTACTTTGATGACATTGCCATATCAACCTAGTAATAAGATGCAAACTGTAGAAAATGATGAGAACTGGTTCAGTCACAATACGCTGCTGAACTTGGATCATTCTGACCAGACGACTCAGGACGCGGCGGACTCACAGTCCCAACCCGCGGGGACAGCAACAGAAACCAATAACGCAGAGACTACAGAAAATTTTGGTGAACTTATTAAAAAAACTATGGTAGAATCTGTTACTGTGTAGATGAATTACTTGTTGTATTTTAATCGTCTTAATTATCATGTTATGAAATTTTAATTATATTAATTGGTAAATTCAAAGAGTTGCTTTATTGAAAATCTTTTGAACGCCGAGCTAGGGTCACCTATATAACATTGTTTATCTCGTAACCAAACAAAAGTAATCAGTAAACTGTGATAGCTAAGCGCGTATGAATATTATAATCATAATATGCAACAACTATAATACTATAAATATTATTATATTTTAAACGTTCAAGAAAATAAAGAAATGACTCAAGTTTTCAAAGAGAAATAAAAATATAACGTACTTGTTTTCGTCTCACTGACAATGGGTATATCGCATCGAGATTTTATCAATGATATAGAAAAACACAGCGAGTTGTTTTTTATATCTTTAAAACTGCTACTTAGGTCTGTTTTAGTATGATGCTTCTTGAAGCTGACGTCATTGAACAAATCCTGTCATAATATATATAATATAGGCACTCGCACCTGTGACTCGTGGACAGAGGCCTTAATTATATGTATAGGTAAGGAAGGTCGATACATCTCTAGCCAGTTATTTCCCCAGTATTTACGAGTTATCTTGAAAAAATTAAGATTAACACTAGTTTTCGAAATTTGAATTACTGAGCAAAATATTTTATTATAATCGAACCCGAATTGACATTTAATTAAAGAACAACACTCAGATTCTCTCTCTCTTTAACTCTTAGCTTTTAAAAACTAATTATCGAATAATTTTGTTGCTGACCTATCGCCATAAACTATGGGAAGAAGCCGTCCAACTAAACTAACCACAGACATTTAATGTGACATCATAAATGTCGTCTTCATGGGTTATATTTATGTTCTGTAAATTACATGGTGTAGGTACTTAAGAGTATTCTATTCTATGACGCCTCGTAATAAATAATTTCACCAAAAGTGTTATGTAAAGTAGGTAAGTAGTAAGTAGGGTGGGCATAGAAGTTTCTAGGGCAGGCATTGGCCACCCTTGACCCCCGGCTTCGCCCATGATAATTATTTACCTAACTAAACAACCACACAGCATCACGCCTGTGGTTCCTGAAAGGTAGGCTGAAGTTACACATCCATTTCGTTATATTTGTATAACAGCTAGCTACAGATGCAGCAACTGAACTACTATGTCTTCTAGAATTATAGACGTTTTGACTATGCGAGACGACGATAAATTAGAAAAACTAACATTTACTTGACAACAGTCAAATACGAAAAGTAAAACAAAAAAGTGAGATAATTAAAAAACAGGCCATCGATTCTGTAAAATTCTCACCGTGTAATGGCTGTCAATAGTGTCAATCCCTTGCATTAGTTGGAATGACAGCTACTCCACGCTCACTTCACCTAAGTTTTCTTGATGAGATGGTTACAGAATCATACTGTAGTAATTGAAAAATATGTTCTCCCATACATTCCCATTGCAAATGTAATGTTCCTATTGTAATGTGTGTATTGTTAACTTAGCTTGTAAAGCTTTGCTAGGACAGTTTACTTTTTAACTTCGATACTTAAATATAGGTATTACTGCCGTGATTTTTTCTCATGCCCAAATTAGCATTTTAAGCTTAATATTTCGCAATCGGATCCCTGAATCTAAAAATGTTTTTAACACCCCCGCAATATTTTTGAATGACTCCCCACGCCATGAGATAGACGAGATACAGACAGACGGATGTAAAATATAAGGGTTCATCCCTAAAAATGCGGCCAATTGTGTTAGTCGGACTCGTACACGAAGGGTTCCGTACCAATAGATACATATTTCTCTACCACGTTTTTATTAGGTTTTAATGTTTAGCTTAATTTTACTTTTTTAGATATAGCAGCCAAAGCAGTACCTACCTACACACTATGTACTTAAATATCATGTGTCTACCTACGGGTTTAAAGATACAGCCCTGTAACAGACAGACGGACAGTGGAGCCTTAGTAATTAATACCCTTTTCCAAAGTAGGTACGAAACCCTAAAGATGATTCATTGATTTGATTGATGACGAACTTTGAATCTGATCATGATCGTTAATAACTATCTAATGTTCTAGAAGATATACAGTCGATAATATTACCTAAATAGCCAGGTGCAGTAGCGCAGTCGTTACTACTAAACATATTAAAGGTGAACTTGGATTTACCTATGGGTAACCCTACCTTATTCACAGCTGCACTGTAACTTTTATCGATCTTCTAGTGGTGGGTACTGGGTATTCGGGCTTATAGCGTCCCAACTAGCAGCACTACAAGCGCGTAAAATAATTAATTCACACCTTAGCTACGCTTGCGGTTGGTCCGTGGATGGGTGACCATCTTTACATACCAAGACCCCTCCGTGGCTCACAAAGCACATTAAGCCGTTGGTCCCGGCTGCCATTGGTGGGTCTTTGACAGTCGTTACCGATCGTCAAAGGTAAAAATCTGACAACCAGTCTTACCAAGGGGTATCACATTACACAGTAACTGGGTTGTGGATGTCAGATTGGCAGTTGCTCCAAGTAAAATACTGGTATTCAGCTGCATCCGGTTAGACTGGAAGCCGACCCCAACATAGTTCGACAAAAACTAGGCAGATAGTGATGACCTTCCCAGCTCGGCCAATCAATATTATAGGTTTTTTATCAGAAATTTCTCAGTAGCAGTCCACAGCCTGCACCCTAATTACGTAACACATTATTAATCGGAATCTGCATCATTTTGAAGCAAATTTCTAAACCATTGCTTCATAAGTTCGAAACATTTATCTGCACAACACGTAAATAACGCAATGAATGTCCAATCGATACCAACTAGTCTCAATCATTTGCCGAAAATGTGTTCGCCGATTAGGCTGCTGGTGTAATTCAGATATTTGAATCGTATAAGATAGATTGGATTTGATTTATATTGAGGGCACTGTCAGGAACGCCCTGCCTAGTAAACTAAATAATTTAAGATAGATATTCGTTACAATACGGCGATAAACTACCGAAAATAGTTGTTAAAAATAGTTTCTCTTACAAACCCTACATCTAGTTAGGACCAATAAAAATGGCCGCTGTGTTGTCTAGACAGCTCCTAAGCATCTGGTACTTAGTACAATGCCAAGCCCTGTCCTGAAAGGCACCGTATCTGCAAGGCCATTTATCCCGCGGTTGCCATTCTACCGTGTCTCGGCGACCCCGTTACCAAGGCATCACCACGTCTAACCAAGAATGTGTCCTGCCCACTTCAAAGCTGTTATCCTCTGATATTGGTTTCGATTTTTACGGTGGTTCCTCCAACATCCTTTAGGCCTCTAATTTGCGATGTTCCATGGTTAAGTTCCTCTCGAAAAACTTTTGGTCCTCAATTTGCCTATAATGTTTTCATTATGATGTACCGGTTATACTTTCGCAAATCTTTTCATCATAACAATAAAAACAAAACACACAATACAACAATACAATACAATATTCATACTAACAATCTTATATATAAAATTCTCGTGTCACAATGTTAGTTACCATACTCCTCCGAAACGGCTGGACCGTTTTGTATGAAATTTTGTGTGCATATCGGGTGGGTCTGAGAATCGGCTAACATCTATTTTTTTTTTTTTTTTGTTTGGTAAAACAACGTTTGCCCGGTCATCTAGTAATATATACAATTATATTACATTATTTTTATTAATGATTTATTAGTACTGAGAATATATTATTTTTTATTTATTCAATTACCTAGTTATTTACACATACGCATCATACTATCTACAAACAATAAAACTATTTTTTTTACTGTAGTAATACATATATAGGTACCTAAATTAAGTGCACTAGCACTGATAATTTCAAGGTCAGGCAAATGGACCTTTTACGGATTACTTTTGTGCACACTTTTGCGCTCAACTGTATTCACCAGTACATAGTTTTAAACGATGGATATTTTTTTTAAGTTTGAATGTAGAAACAGTTAACCATTAGAAAAACAGAAAATAAATTGTGTGGTCAAATGGTCCCTTGAGATCAGAAGCAAGCGGGTTCTGTTGACCACAGATTCAACTTGTGTATCTTAAAAGGTATAACCACAAACACTGAGCGTCATTCATGCAAATGACGTAAAATTAAACAATCGTTATTCATATGAAATGTTAACAGATTTGCTGCAGTTGAATTTGACATGTCGATCGACATCGTTATCCGACAAGAAGTGCTCATTTTTTTTTCATTTCAAGATATGAGCTGGTTACGTAAGCGTCGATGCATGAAAATAGTCTGGTTGTAGTTACCAAACTGCATATTTATTTAACGAACTTTAACGAATATTTTAATTCATAGGATAGTGATGACTACCGACACAAAGTGGACTCAATCCATCGATAACTATCACAAATTTTTTTGTGATAGTTATCGATGGATTGAGTACTTTTTTTAGTACTTACAAGTTCATCCTTTTTCCGGAATCCTGAGAAACAAATGACGGCGCCGCGCATCGCCAGCGAATAGAGGGGACGCGCGGTCGCCGGCGGCGGCTCATCGCGCTCCGACAACTGCAGGACTGCTGTTGGACCCAGCACCCTGCAATAAACAAACAACAATCATTAATTTCAGGTCTCAGGCGGAAAATTCAACAATTAGAAGTCACTGAACTATTCTGAGCAACGTTGACTCGGGATCTCGTGTAGAAAAACGGGTTTATCATCATCGTCACGAATCTTTGCTAGACTGACCCATCATGTTCTGCAGCCCTCATTTGGGGACTGAATGCTGGAAGCTAGCGAAATTGGCGACCATCCTATATCTATGGTGACTACACATAAATGCCAAATTAAGCTGCCGCCTATCGCCGCCACGAGGACACGGTGCTCCGCCCAAGCCGGGCAGACCTCAACCGTGTCCTCAGGGCGATCCACACAGTGGTGACACCCTGGCGTTTCCTCCCGCCTTATCCGAAACAGGAACCTCCCGAAGCAGCCGTGTCCGGTGAGGACCTGCGTCAGGCGGAAGGCGAGGGCGCCGTGGCGCCTCTCTAGCCACGCCTCAAAGAGAGATTCAAAAGTGCCTGTAAAATGGTTTAATTGAATTAAATGCTTTGGGTTTTTTATGTTTTGGATACGACGATTTCAAACAAAACGCGAACAACTTTAAATCATTTTAAGTTACTTAATCACTTTTAGGGTGGCCATCCTGATTCAGAATTTCCTGTGGTTTTTCGATATATGTACTTATTAACAGGAAACCGGTCAACATCGTGCTGGTGGACATCTCATTCAAAAACAATTTTATGATTATTTTATTTTATTAGAGCAATTACTCGGTGAAATATTTAAAGTTGATCTAGATCTAATAAAGTTAATAAACCAATTAATGATTAACTAAACAATAATAATGAGTATGGCATTTAGTATAATTGAATTAATTATGAAAGTCATCTACAAGCTGTAATGAAATCAAACAGAATCTGTTCATGAGTAGTCGCCAGTGCCAATACAAACAGTCACTATACTATATTGACGCAACTGACAGTCAACATGTTCAATAAATCATTTATACATACTAGGTCTGTCACTATAAATATGTACATACTTGTATCAATATCAATGTTCTATAAACATATAAAGAAAATAATTGCCATATGCATTATTTCATGGAGAATAATTCTATGGGTCGTAAAACTCTTATTTACTGCTACGCATGTACTCATGTGTTTTATGTACTTATTATTGAGGTTAGTTTCCAGGTCAAGCCGACATTATACTACGCTTTTATTTTATGTTGACTAGAAATATCATTAAATGCCTCAAAATTACAAATATATGTAAATAGCGGTATATGCATTAGCATAAAATTCCGGTTATTTTTTTTATGAATGAACACTAGACTTAAAAGCAGTCCACCTTTAAAGTAAAATGTCCAACAAGAAACCTAGTCTCGTGCATGCGCTGTATATAAGACAGACAATCGCATATGTTATTAGTTTAATTTAATGCATATCAATTATAGTTCGTCGGTCACCTTGATACAATTAGCAATTTGCTTTACATCCGACTAATTATTTGCCCTTATCTGTAAGTGCTAAACATCATCGATTCAAGTCACGTCGGAAGTTCCCTTTTATGTTATTAGTTCGTAGTTCAAAACTTGGACAACAGATACAACGTCCGTCCCCTTTTATAATTAAACCTAGCGGTGCACGTCCGGTGTTACTTCGCACTGAATGTTAATGATTTCCGATTAAATTTTACGACCATTTATTAGGGTTCCGTAGTCAACTAGGAACCCTTATAGTTTCGCCATGTCTGTCTGTCTGTCCGCGGATAATCTCAGAGACCGTTAGCACTAGAAAACTGAAATTTGGTACCAATATGTATATCAAT
>VKGM01003327.1:21368-32750 GCA_007844875.1 Busseola fusca | reverse complement strand
GCCTCGGAAAGCACGTTAAGCCGTTGGTCCCGGCTGACATTTGAAGATCTTTGACAGTCGTTACGGGTCGTCAGAAGCCCAAAAGTCTGACCACCAGTCTTATCAAGGGGTATCGTATTACCCAGTAACTGGGTTGTGGAGGTCAGATAGGCAGTCGCTTCACGTAAAATACTGGTATCCAGCTAAATCCGGTTAGACTGGTAGCCGACCCCAACATAGTTGGGAAAAGGCTAGGCAGATGATGATGACTTGCTGTGAAAATAATGTCACACCTCAAAAAAAAAAAACATAAGTCGAAGTAATTACAAATTGAAATTCAAAGAGCTACCAAGTAATAAACTCCGACTTATCATAAAAGTTATTATTGTCACATTTATCCATACTATGCACACGTTTTAAACAATTTTACACTATAAAACGAAGAGTAAAGTCGTTGAACAATTTTAATTCCTCTGTCATTAAATTTACGCTTTTTTTAACTGAATATCCGGTCTGTGCAGAACTGGTGTTGTATTTTTCATTTTATAGCTATACTCGTCACACGCGAGCACCATCGCAACAAGCATATTTAGACAATTTCCTTAACAAATCCCCCGGTCGCGCCCTCCATGGCTCCACACACCTATACCCTCTGCCCTAGCTGATACTTTCCAGGTTATTACAATTTTTCGCGTTATGAATATCGTCGCGAATCCCCCGCTAATGCCCCCTCGCCCGGGGACTCACACCTCAGCAATTTTACTTTAATTCTTATTTAGAGTGCCCGCCTTATTTCGGTTACAAGATTTTTAGTATTTGTTTATGGCGTTAACTTGTACCGTGAGCTGCGATGGGGTAATTTTCGCTTTTTTTCAACGATGTAATTCTACTTTATGTTTTTGAGTTTAAGTTTGCAGGGGAAAACCCAAATTGGTTATAAAGATACCAGGGTAGCAGGAGATGGAGCAGTTTAGAATTCAGAGGTCAAGGCTTTTTATTTTTCGTAAACGTTGTAGCGTTGTCAGTGTGTGTGTGACGTCACCGGGCCGCTATCAATCATGCATGCACCATTGCGCCGCGCGCGCTTTTGTTCGAATTACGAATTTCGAAAAAGGAACATAAAGCGAGAGAAAATTATGGTGGTTGCGTTCTTTTTGAATATCGGTCGCCCCCCGTTGTGCCGCGCTGCACCGGCACGACATTACTTATTATTTTTCAATTAAACAGTAAAATGAGCAACGTATGGCGATACCATTTCTTTGGTAATAGCATTGCACGTTCGATGATTACACGGTGGAACTAACGGCGGAGGCGCGACCCGCTGCATTACAGAACACAACAATATACACTGTGACACCGTTAAAAAAGTAGCGAAATTGCTAATGGTGTATGATATTGCCTCCCCTTATTTTTGGGGTAAGAAAAGACTAGGGGCGGCAACACCTTCGTTCTCCCAGGAGGAGTTTTTTTAGTCGAGTATTTTTTTCTTTTTTTCTTTCTGTATGTTTTTTGCGTAATGACGTTGAGGGTCCTGAGAGAGTTGGAGGAATCCATTAGATAGGCGGGAAGAGCTTAATGTAGGTTTTTTTTTTCCCTCGAATCGGAATCGGTTGAAAAAACGATGTCGCATGTGTCGCAAAAGACATTAGTACGAATTGTAATGCTGTTACTTAGACCGACACATCTTGTTATTACAATAAAGAAAAACTTACAAACAGCACGAAACATTACATTAACATATATAAATATTTATAAATAAGTAATGCGTTATTTTTTTAAATATATTTTAACAAAAATTTTAACAAATTTCTTTGAGAACTGACCAAGCATTTACAAACGGTTGGTAATTGTGTGCGTAGTAAAAATTAAATTTATAATGAATACGTCGTGCGTAAATAAGAAGACGTAGCAATTATAGTAACGTAAATATTATAATAAAATTTTATGGGAACTTTATTGCACGAATAAAAACACAAGATCGCCCCGCGATTTTACACCCATATGTCTCGATCCCGTAAGAAAATCGGTTTATAAAGTATACTGCGACCTAATCCAAGTCATTCTTTACCATATGCCAAATTGCATCCAAATCAGTTCAGACGTTTTAGCGTGTAAGCGTAAGACACTAACATACAAAAATCAGAAATCATTTATAACATTATAACTTTTAACATACCTGTTTGGTCTTCAAACAACGAAGAGAAATCACTCACAGAATTATCTATTAGAAATATCTAATAATAGGAATGTAGAACTAAGTAGCATTGCTATGGATAATATGATGACTGATGATAAGGCAGACAAGAACAGCGAAGGACAGGAGTGTGTAAATTATGTTATAAAGGAAGAGAACACTGACTGAAGGCGGAAAGACATTTAGAGAAGAAAAGACAAACTACTCCTACTGACTTAGAATCAATTGGGAAAGCCAGAAGGCTTAAACGTCTTTGTCCACGATGTACCAGAGATGCCTAATAACTCTTAAAATCTACCTAGTCTTTTACCAACAACGTTAGGCTCGACTTCCAGTCTAAATGGATGCAGTTGAAAACCAGTATTGTCCATGAAGCGAGTGTCTATCAGACTTCCTCTAAACATATTACAAAACAAGGCAAACAATACACATGTTAGTTCACTGTTCCCGTTTCTCTTCAATTTCCTTAAGTATTCCGATGTCAGACTCCTTTCTCCTACTAAATATTTCACCAAACAAAGCCAGTATCTTTTCCAAAAATAAAAGGCGATGTAAGCAGACCCATTTGCCCCTTTTTCTCTATTTCCAAACACCCCTTCTTCTCGAAAACATTCTTTTTCATTAATCTGTCCATTCACGGTAGATTGGTTTCCTTCGCATCCTTCGCATTGGGAAAACAAAACTAATTTACATCGGAACTCGACGATCCTAAATTTTTTAAGTACTTTTAATTCAATTAGAGGCTTTTTCTAATGTTTGAATAAGGTATTGTTTATTTTCTATTTGTTTTATTTATGTTAAGGTTTCTGAAATTTTTCAAAAGCTTTCAAAAATATCTTTAAATCTTCAAGTACAATAAAAACGTTAAAAGCATCTTCAAATTCATCTACTTTAACCTTAATATGATCAATAAAAACTAAACACTTAATCCTTCCGACGGCATTTTGATTCTTTGAATGTTTCTGGAAACGATGACATTTCAGTTATCGGGATTGATCAGACCGGGGAGACAAGAATGACATATTATAGTTAAAACTGCTAAGTATTAAAATTCTAGAAAAATATTTAAATATGGACTACAACCACTCGACTGTTTAGGTATATGCCAGGAGAAATTATCAACGACCCTAATATTGACCAAGTCAAAACGCTTGTCAAGATTCGTCATAAAAGAATGTTATATGTGGATAATATTGCTGTATCCTATGTCTTTATTGAATCTTTCAAGCCCTAAAAATCAACTCTGCAGACGTGAAAGTCTGGCACAGACAATCCCGCATCAATATTTTTAACCATTTTCTTCTTTTCTTTCAGGCAAATGGTGCCCTTCGCGTCGAGAATGGTCATCCCCTCCCGACGTGGCGCGGCGGGTCTACTCCTCAGTATTCCTGGGCAGTCCCGGTGAGTACCCAGGTATGGACTAAACCGGGGATTGATAGCGTCTGTAGTGATCTGGTGATGGTGGTCTCAAGTCGAGGAACAAGATTTTTAAGGTGTTCAAAGCGGTAATAACAAACTTTTTATAAAAATAGTCGTAACACAAATTTTGAATTTATATCTCAGGATATTAAAACAGGCTTATACCAAGTTTTAAAAGTATTTAAATTACTGTCATAAAATTTAATGATTCTCGCCATTTCCGCTAGAATCAATGTTTGTAATATTTTTTAAGGCTCTCTCTTAGTATAATAATGCTGCTCAAATTAACTTGAGATCAACATCATTCATTTCGCACAGATCTGAATCCTTTGACCGGATTTTTATTATTTCCCTAGTTATATAAACAAAAACTTAAGTGCACAACGAATAACCAAGAAAATAGACAAACAAACTACCTCATTAAAAGCTCATTATGAATTACCGTAATCACAATAGTTATAAAAGTACCAGGCAAACAAGATAAAGAAGAACTACTTATAATATAATCAAAACAGGACAAACTCAAATACATACCAGGCACACAGTACACGTGAATACAACACGATGATATAGCACAAGTACTAGGGGATCATAGCATGCGGGCGGTGGTGCCGTCAATCACCAGTGTCCGGAACAGTCGGCGCAAGGTCACGGGTACTCCTGACTGATGGCCGCCTGAACTTTTGCTACGTGCATGCTTTGAGACGGAGATTTGGCTCCACGGTTTTTTATCTGTGGTTGATTCTTTATTCAAGATCTTGATTCTGATTTTATCTAAATATCTTCGCTTAAAAAAACTGTGTCTAATGCCTAATTAAAAAAAAAAACTTATTTGAATTGCAACATTTTATGATGTGTTAGAGAATGAAATGGTACAAAAACTTATCGGAGGATATAATCTAGTTTTTAGAACTAACGTTTGCCTTTTGCCAGATAAAGATAAAAACCATACATGGCACTTGGAATTATTCTGGTCTAAACATTAACGGCGGTTTTATTACTTAAACAACTTATGGACATAAGAAAAATAGGTGACTGAATGAATGAGTCTTAACTTTGATACGTCGGTCAAAGCTTTTTTTATTATTAAAACTATAAATAATTATGTAGACCTGTTTTAAAAAGCTATTCGATTATTTTGAACTCTATGTTCAAAATAATCGAATAGCTTTTTAAAACAGATAAAAAATGTTCCCAAAATTCTTGACCACATTTATATCACAAACTATTTATCCAAACACCGTTTCTATAATTTGAAAAACGAACAAACATCCCGATGACAGTTCAAATCGATTCCCCGTAATGAGCCGACGAAAAATCGAATGACATTTACATCTGTCAATATCACACTAATGTAAACTCTAAGGCTTCAAGAATAGTGTTTTTTAAGTAACAAAACTCGTGTCCGATTGTATCGAGTACTGGATGAATATCGAATGTTTGCGGCGCGCACGCACTAGCGACAGGCCATCGATCATGTGTTATCGTGCGTACGATCTGTGTCATCTCACCGATGCAAGGTCGCCGGGGAAAATATCGCAAAGGATTTAAAAAGAAAAAGAAATGACAATTATTTTTTACTTAACCGCCGCCGGCAAAGAGTTGCTGGTGCACCGCTGTGCGCCTAATTGAGATTATAATTTTGACAGTTCAGTTACGAATGTCTAGATTTATAAGAGGTATAAGTTTTTGTGCCGCCTTAAGCACACTACTTAGTTGAATTTAGCAGAAAACTGCGATCCATCATTATTTATGACCTTGTAATTGTTTACATAAATATATTTTATTGCTTATTTACTGTTATCTAAGTTTATTTTTGTATTTAAATTACTTTAGAAGAAACGAGCGGTCATAGTTGTCCTGCAAGTGTAGCCGTAAGTGGAATTCCAAATTCAACTTCGATATATCAACGCCATCTATCGAATAGTAGCTAATACCGGGATCTTTCTCCTGTCATGATCTAAATTAAACTTTATGATGTGGGTGTAAAGTTACAATTACCGTAACAATATAATGCACATGCATCGTTATAACCGTCGCGTACTCCGATAACCATCTCGCTTGCTCGTACGGAATGACGTCCGTCTATCTCTTTCTTGTTTTACACGTCACCGTCATTGCCCGTTTCCATTACACTATATCAATTACCGTACTACGCGCGTTCGCCCGTCATTCAGTTTAAAACACAAAAGAATTTTCGTCGAAGGGAAATGTTCTGAAAATGAACACAGAATAAACGGCGCACGAAGAATCGCAGTCAATTTATTCGTGAGTTACACTTTACGATTTTTATCTAACGAACGCTGTCGAAGACGGATTAACAGTGGCAACGATTCGAACAAAAAGTGCGCCAGAAAGAGAAATATCAAGTGTATCGATTCCGTCTTTAGCAAGAAAGGATTCAAAACGCGAGCGAGACGACGCGACCGCGTCTTTACGACGTGCGAAAGAGATAAAACAATTCCTTATGTCGCTATTCTTAAGTCGTTTGCGCGTTCCGAATGGCACTTTACCGGGAGACATTAAGGTCGCAATTTCATTGTTATGATTGGGTATCGACGATTGTGGAGCGTCGTAAAAGAACGTTATAACTTCATTTGCCGGTGTTGGCGATTAGAGCTCTGCATAGTAAAAATAAGGTTGTTAGTTGTTTGTTTGGTGGGCGGTGGTTGGCAGGAGCGCGCGCGGCGTCGGTTGCCATGGCGACGGGGCGCGTTGGAATGCCTCGCCAGGGTTCCCCGCTCCAACGGTGTTTTTACCTAAATTAGTAACAAAAACAATGCGCTGATAATGACGCATGGATGTGCTGCGATACCGTGAACTGTTTGTTTTATTTCAAGTAATGGGCCCCTCGGCTAGCCGTCGTCAACTAGTTGGATTATTTTGTATTATGTTCCACTATCAGCTGTAGCATGCTCTTATGTAGTAGGTAGATGTAAGTATTGAAATTCGAGATACTGATTTATAGTAAACGAAGTGTAGGTAATCTGTCACAGCTCGAAATTAATGCTTTTAAAATCCCAAAAGCTATCGAGCACCTAATATTTTTTTTGTTAGTTCATTAACAAATTCTTATCGGATCCTTTCTGGTTCTTTAAACTTAATTTCTTATTAGAAAACTTAATTTTTTGTGGGTCCACTATTGATTTGTCTCCGGCGGTCTTCGAACTCATTTGTCAAGTCAGAGCCCACGTAATTACAAGCAGAGCCGCGCTTCTAAACATGAGCCAACTAATTTTTAATATTCTCATTTAGGATTCACGTTGGATATATTATGAAAATGAAAAAAGGAGGCGAGCGAGATGGGTGCCGCCCGATAGGCGAGCGCGAGCGGGCGAGCACTAAATTGCTCAATTTGTGCCTCAGCTCATAAGGTGCCTTCGGTGTTCCTTTTTCAAAAATCCAATGAGATCGATCGTTCGCCATGTCCGCAAATTAGAGCGGGAATCGTTGTTCGTTAGCGAGCTCCCCGGACCGAAGCGACGCAAGCGCCTCAAGACGGAGACTCAGAAACCGTCTGTGCTGCCTCCACCGCTCGCATCATATCCTCGTGCGTCGTTTAATCTCAATCTACGTTTCGAGGAGCTCAAAGCTCGCCGCCCGAGTGCGCAGAAATGCATTTTAGTATTACTAGTGGTCTCGGGGCGCTCATTTTGCTTGAACCTTTTAAAGCTCGACGTTAAAGTTCGTCCCGCCGTTGTCGACGGTACGATCGCTCGCCGAGGTCATGCTCGCGCGAAAATTGCACTCGTGGCTTCATTACGTCCAGTACAATGACCAAGCGGTTATGTACTTTATTATGTTCGCAAATGGCGCTATTAAGTCAAGTATATCTATTCTCCGAGCAACATGGCGATCGTAAGAGATACGAGAGATGAGATAGCGCGCGAATTTCACTCTAAACCCGTTTTTCTCGAGTTAAATTACTCTCGGTTCTTGAGCAATTTAAATAACAGCCCGTGATTCGTTGTGGCGTCTAAACGAGCGTTAAAACGTTACATTGTAATGAGTATCGATTGGGACCCGATACGGTCGCTATCGATTCTATTCAACTACTGTGTTATTTACTGTTATTGTGTATTTAATACATCCCACTTGTTTTTCTTTATGATAGCAAGGGATCGGTTTCCGTTCATGAGCCCTGCCACTATCAATTTAGGCTTTCCTAGTCACATTTTATTGGCACTCCTAAATTTGATGATTTTTATTAAACTATTCATGTCTATCGAGTCGTAAAAACGATGTCGCCAGCACACAACATGTTAACTCAATAAACGCTAAGTTTACGGAAGTAAAGCGAGCGAGAACATCGTAGCATCGTAAAAGCATCGTAAAATGGGCAATATTAATAATGACTATCCATTTAGTTGATATCTTGTTGTGTAGCATTGAAAAATTACCTTTAGTTTGTAAAGTGACGATTGCGGTGTCTCGTCGCGGCGACAATTAATCGTTGCGTACGAATTTGTAAGTTTATCTTAATTCTTTTGAGAGTCGTCGTGTGTCGCGGTGGTCCGGTGCGTGAGAATGCAATTTGTAAGTTTGAGTGGGCGACCTGCGACCCAGCCCGCGCCCTGCGTTGCGATTATATGCTAATATGCCTATAAACTTTCCTTTATGTAAACGACTCATGAAATTTCCCGCACTCTCCATGTTTACGTCATGTCTGAAGCAGCCGTTAACTGATGCTCATGGTGTTTAATGAACTATAGAAAGTTCAGGTTCGATAAACTCAAGTGAGGAGTTAGGAAGTGCCAATGATTGCCGATAGGTAGCCTTGATCTTAAAATCGCGATTCAGTAAAACCAAGCACACCCACGTCTTCATTAAAAGCGATGGCTTATCGTTAAAATCGATCTCGTTACGAACAATGAAACTCGTCGAAACAAAAACTGGCCGAGCGGTAAACGAATACGAGAAACGTAATCGGGCCGAACGTCGCGCCAAATAAAATAAAACCTCAATCAAAAATCTAAAGGCATTCGGTATCATAACCGGAGCGGTGCGTCGACCCGGCCGCCATATGAAAACACGGGCCGTGTGGGTTACACGCCCGCGACCAAAAAAAAACAAAAGTATAATAATGTAACGCACTAAGTATCCGTCTTAAAAATACGCCTCGATCTCTGTTGCGCGCGTCGCAGCATTAACGCGTCGGTGAAGCCGGCGGCGCGCGGCGCAGCAAACCGGACCGACGGCTGCCCGCACAGGGTCGAGAGTCGCGGGCGCCCGCCGCGCACTCCGCGCCGCGGAGGGCCGCAGGGTGGAGGGCGCGCGCGCGGGCGGCGGCGGTGATGGATGGCCCAATCAGGCGGCGTGGCGGTGCCGGCCGCGCTAATCGAGCAGTGTGCCCCGAGAGCCGGACGCACACAGGCGCGCGCCTCGCACACACGCGCCCCGGCCTGCGGGCGCACCGAGATGAGGCCCCGCCGATACCACTACCGATTACACGTAAAAGCGCATCGAGAACCTTTTCGGAGATAATACATAATACCCTCGCTCCGAGCGGAGCCATGCTGCCACACACACCGACGGTGTACGTTACCGGCTACGTAAGTCCGGTGGAAAATCGATGAAAAACAGTCGAGACGACAAAACCGGGGGCGGTGTGCAAACAAAACGGGCCTTCATTCGATGAATAACGCCGTATTTACGTCTATATCCGGGCGGGCGGATCGATAGCCACCAACTGTTGTAAACAACCGTACGAGAGCCGGAAAAAAAACGGCGAGTGCACGCCACCCCCGGCCGTGGGGCTATTAGCGGCCACGTGACTAATTTCGGGAGCTGTCACGAGCAGAGCTGCGAGCACGTGGACCACCTCGCCCTCGCAGGCTCCCGGCGCTGCGTTGCACGCTACTGCTACGCGCTACAGCTATACACTACACGCTACTCTGCTACATCCGCACACATAATACCATTCCGTTCAGTTTTACTACGATCACCTGCTCCACAAAAAACTCGGCGATAGATCACGAAGAACAATTAATTATGTCCCATCGCCCGAAAGAGAGGATCTTTATAAATCAACGGACATCGCATTTTATCCTTAAGAGACCTTTCTCCGACTAATCCCGACAGAATTGAAACGAATCTAATGAAACGGGGATACGTCCAGAAAAAAACAACGCCACATCGAGATGCCCTACAATCATTTTAACTTTTTTCCGACGTTCGCTCTCGGGCTTATGTATTTTTTTTTATTATTTTTAATTCTGTCTCTGGACTCATGTTTTTTTCTACTATTTTGTTGCCTTTTCATAAATATTTTAAAATCGGATTCAGTCGGGGACAGGCGAGGCGAATGGATTAGGATTTAGATATTTTCGGGCCGCGTAATTTATGCCCCTCTTTGTTGAGATATGAATAATGAGATATATTGTATAAATCTGGTGTGCGCTATCGGCGACTTGTGCTGTTGTAGCTTGTAGCCCGTCCCCATCCCCGGCTGCACCTAATAGTTTCCGCTTTATATCTACTATCTTGATTTAATTATGTTTGTTTTCCTTCAGCCTCGGACGATTGATGCGCACTCATTAGGTCGCATTGTTATCCGAATACAATACAGTTTATTTTAGTAAAGTTTTTATTGCCAGCTTTAACTCCGTACACACCGTCCAGATGTTCGAATAGTTCAAATAATTCTCAGGGCATTTCTTGATTTTTATTGTAATCCAATTTTAAAGCGATCCCATTTAAATTCCTATACAAATGATCCGAAGCATAAAGTACCGGCAGCTATTCCAAATATGCGGCCCGTTTAAAAAGCCCTTAACGAAAATATTAAAGTAGGTAACAAAAAAGGGTCAAGTCGATGATTTACCGACGTCAATTCTGACAGCTCGTAGTTTTGTTTGACCAAAATTATAGTAATTTGATAAAAATACCCATCTACTTAAAATAAACGTTCCGTCAAAAAAGTTTATGATGGAAAACAGGCGTTTTATAATAGATACACTATGCGAGGAATGCTGTTCATATTCTCGGATGATTGAGAGGATTTTTTAAATCTCCAGTAGCCATTTTATCTCGTCTAGCGAGTTAACTGATCTTTAATTCCGCTGAGACCGTACAAAGATATAGTGATTGTTTTTATTGCAGTTTTGTCAGGATGACGGACGCTGCTACGGTGAATTTCGCCTTATTACGTGATTGTATAGTGTCGATAAACGGACTGTCCGATGGCCGCGACACGCGCCCGACAGACTCCCACCGATAACTTTTTGTCTGTTAGCAATATTTTTGCATCAAAATAAAGTCAACTTTTTATTCATAAGCGGCTGAACGTTCAAAAATAATATAATGAGTTGGATATAAAAATCGCGAATTTATACGAGGTCTCCAACCCTCACCGGGGCGCGGGCGACTTTAATATTATGATTTCTTATAGCGAGAACTCCTTATTAAATAAACTTTGAAAACGAAAATTATGTCCACCGTACGCGGACCGCCCGATCACAATAAAAACTCGGATTTGACAAGATTAAAATTGTAATTCAAGTTATTTCTGACGTGCGTCTTATTGCTTTTTCGCTACGGTCATGTGTATTATATTATTTTTTTTGTAAAAGTCGAAACGCGTAACTCTGATCGAGACGTAATCCGTGTAAAGACTCGGATAAATAAAAATAATATGAATATAATTTAAGGTTCATGCCAAACGGGTAATCAAGAATACGACGCCTGTGAAAGCAGATACTTAATAAAAATAAAGATTTTGTAATTGCTTACTATGTTCATCTCCTCTGAGTAATTCGAGTATACGGATTAAAAAAAAAAAAAATTGACAC
>VKGM01003296.1:10660-22069 GCA_007844875.1 Busseola fusca | reverse complement strand
ATATTAAGGTATGTGCATTTTTCTGAAGACACTAGTCAAACTCAAAACATTTATTTCAATTATACCATTTACATTCATTTTTGAATTGTCAAAATTAAATAGTCGGTCAGTTACTCGAGAATGTTGGAGCTAGTTGTCCATTCCAAAAGGTAGATATGTATGGAGAAGAACCGTCAAGACACTCCAAGGAAGCTTTTAAATCAATCGTTCTTGTTGCTTCTACATGTGAGAACAATGTAAAAAAAATAAAGAAACAATTCAAAATATAAAATTAAAAACAAGCGCTACCAGTTAAACGATGACCAGTCTCAACTGACAGCACCCGTTCACGATCATGACGCGTGGATCAGCACCCTCCAGCTCAACCATTTTGTAGGGAATCGAATGATCCAACGCACGCGCCACCATCAGTGAGACGTTTAAGTGAGCATGACAATTTAGACTTGGGAGAATTTTCTAGCTAGACTCTTGACAGTTCCATCTTCTGGTATTACACCATTTATTATGATCGATGTTTTGTCATGATTCAAATTCATTTTATTTACATTTTATACGTACCCAGTATGCTGTCAGTGTAATCTACTCGGAAAATGTCATTCCTTTTAAAATCAAGCCAAGAATTTTTCTCCACCCCAAAACTACCCTTTCCGGAGAAACAATTGGCAAACAGCAAGCAACAATTTTGACATATCTCATTAATACTGCAGCCGGTTCTTGCCATTGGTCGTGTCGGGGCCCACTGGGGGCCGTTGGGGCTGTAGCTAGTAATTGGCGTGGTTTACGTTGTCTTGCCCCCGGTTACACGCCTGCACTGGGGTTGGAGTGAACGCTGATAGATACATGTCGGGGTTAAGGCGATTTGTCAAACGACGCGTAAAGGGGAATTTGAAGGCTTTTGATTTTCGGGATGGTTTTTTGTGATGTTGGGGAAAATTATTTTTGGTATACCGTGTCTTTTTTAGTAGACAGTCGATATATATATGCCTTCAGATCATATTTTAGTTTAATAGATCGTTCGTGAAACAAGGTCGAAATGGGTTGTATTACGTTTTGTTCTGTTTTGACCCACACTTATCTGTAAAACACATTCTGGGGATTCTAACCCCACCAAGTTGCCTTTTATTCTATTGTCATTAGCATTTCCAGATATATCCCCAATTCCACTATAGTATCTTAATCAATAATTGGCATTCCCGATGAGACTTGCTCTCGCCATAGTTACAGCTACAGCCAAACCTTTCAATAAAATATATCCGCGGTAATTCACAGTCGGCACATACCGACTGAATTCGATAACGACTGTCGGTTGTATTGAACCGTTTTACATAACTGTTTCTGTTAGTTTGTAGGTTTTACCAGTGAATCTCAGAAGGCCAGTTGTCGTCATTTAAAACGTTCAAAATTTAGTCGAATTCTATCATCTTGGCGATAAACACATGTCAAAAGCTTGTCAAAATGTAGGGAAATTCGAGGATTTTTTGATAGATTGAGACTGAGATCGGACTGTGAACGTTCTTAAAATTACGAGAATTGGCCCTCGGTGTCTCAATGTTTGTACTACTTTGTTAGATATTGAGAGAAAGTTTGGATGTTTTCATTTTCTCACTATCATTACTTTGCTTATCCTCATCTGTTGGTGTTGCCGAGAACTCGAATTTAATGACTAGTAAAAGTAGTTTTATTTTCTACAATGCTCGGGTCTGCTTTTTATATACAAAGAATTTTCTTAATTGCTCACCAGCGGTCACTTAATTAAATCAATTAAGACTGAATTAGTTCAAAACATTTCTTTCGATTAAGTTTCTTCTTTACCGTCTATGAGAGCAGTAAAATACATTATGATTTGATGTATAACTTAAGAAGTGCAGTTAATTAAAATGAGATACGGAGTACGCGGAAATAAAATGCACTTACATTTCCATTAAGTCTTACTAAAACCTTAAAGTGTATAGATAAAAATCAATGAAACTAAACCTCAAACACAAGTGAACCTAAAAACCAAGTGCAAGTGCAGTGTCCATTCAAAATGCTCGTGTAAGAACATTTGCGCGTTGTTAACGCGCACGAGGGATGGTCGCGCGCGATGAAGCGCGGCGGCGGCGCGTGCGCTTGGCTCGGCACGCCCTGCGCGCGCAAGAATGGCGCCGTGTGCGCGTGCCGCGTGCATACTGCACTGCTTCAGGTAAATATGGGAATATGTTCTTCCAATAAGCGCTTTGAAACACAACACTTGACAAACGCCGCCCGGTAAGGACAAGGCCCGGGTCGACGGCGCGTCGTGTTCCGCGTGCGCCTCAAAGAGATGCAGTCAGCATAGCGTGGGGTCCTTAAGGACCGATGCCTGCCCCAGGGCCGTGGAGCGTACCAAAGAGTAACCGTGGTCCCTGGGGCGCATAGGCAGGTGAAGGAACAGGGGTGGGTTTTAGTCAGTAAAAGTCTGACACGCCCTTCCGCTCCGCCCAGAGCGGGAGAGGTCATTTGATGATTTCCCACCCCACCAAAAAAAAAAAGGGTCACTAACCACTAGACCAACAGGCCAGTCAACTGCAACTTACTAGTTAATTTTGCATTAAAATATTGACCTTTATATGGCGGGCGATAGCCTGTGATGGAGCATTATCACGGTTGGTTGTACTGCCGTATGCAACCTGTCGCCGCACGTAAAAGTCGAAACCTACTGTACTTTGGAATTTGCGATTTTCGTCAGCTGCTAGCCGAATTCTCATTTTGACGTTAGATTTTCGACGTGCGGCTATAGGCACCTACATAACCATGTAGGTATGTGATAAGGGTAGATACAATTCTAAAGACGATTTTAAGTCGCGGTTTACTCGTGAGATTAATCAACCCACGCAATGAGCTGTCCGGATGTTAGCGTGAGACTTTCATGATAAACGAATGTGTAACGTTTACCTACATTTCGTAGCTACTTACTATTCTAGTTTGAATTTATTTTACGCGTGTTTCGGCCATATAAGCGGCGTTTGGAAAGTTTTTTATGAGAACGAAACTTCTAGAAATATCTTGTATATGTAGGGTAGGATAGTCGCGATTTGTATTAATGCTAGCTGCTGTAAATAGCACATTTTGCATGTACTCAAAGCCATCTGTACGAAGAAAGTTCCTCGCTTTGACAAAACTAACATGGCGTTAAGGCGATGTTTCATATACCTAAATTAAGGCTGCGATATTGAACAGATTTTAGTGCGCGGTTTCTCTCACGTAAATGTTGGAAAATATCTATATTCATCCCGAACATTCATCCAGACAAACGCACAGAAATTCGATATTTTATTGTATGTATCTTATATATATAATTCACGTGTCACAACGTTAGTTACCATACTCCTTCGAAACGGCTTTTCCGAGTTGTATGAAATTTTGTGTGCATATCAGGTAGGTCGGAAAATCGGCCAACATCTATTTTTTGTGGCAAAACAACGTTTGCCCGGTCAGCTAGTAATATTATAAGTGTATATGTTTAATTGTTTTTACGTTATTACTTTAGTATTTTATGTGTTTTTAGTAAATCTAACAGTTTACATTGTATATAATATGTGTTGTCCTCAGTGGAGCCAAGCTTACATAGGTGAAGACGCAAAAGCTAATCTCTCTAAAGTTGGTTTACCTTGCACACAAATTACCTTGTTTAATAGAAGTGGTTTTGTGGTACATGCTAGAACAAGTTAGTTACGCTTTGTTAGTACAATATAATTAATGAAATATTTATGAACATTAATTTGGGACATACACTCTAATATTTACTCAGATAGCTAGTATATCCGTGCTTGTTTTCTCTGATTTCGCGAAGTCATCATGAACATTTAATTGAAATATCATTCGTCGATATTCTTCTGTTTTGATTTAGTCAATTTCACGGGTTGTGTAGGTATATGATATTTTTATAGACGTCGCGGGCGCTCTGCTGTGGGTAGCAGTCGAGCATAAACAACAGGTCTTTGTTGTGTAAATTAATGACACCCTCCACTTTTCATTAACCCTATTTTTTCACAACGACACCCAAAAGGTAGGTATAATGTAATCTTTCCACTTCAGTGTTTTCTTCAAAGTTATTCTTAGCTTGTAGGTAGGTACTCCCGTTTTCTCGTAAATGGCAATTACCATCATCTAACGTTTATCCTCCGAATTTCATTATTTAAATTACTTTTAAAAGAAAAGCAAACGTTAAGACTGTCAATAAAACGCTGTCTCGTTTAAAACAATTCTGAATGGCTAATAAAATAATAGCTTCAACGCTTTAACATTCAAATATGACTGTGGTAGTAAATTTTATACGGTGAATATAGGATATTTATTCATGAGAGCAAAATATGTATGAAGAGATAGATATTTTCGAGTATTAAAGGGGATGGTGGATGGGAGTTTGTTTTCTTTGGCGAGTATGTTATGATGAGATGTGAGATGATATTAAGAAACAACATTTGAACGTCGTCATGCGGGCGGGTCGTTCGAGAATTAGCTCGTATCTGTGTTAACATCGTAAACAAAATGGATACATTGCAAATATTGAAATGCTGACATTTAGGTGCACGATTAAAAATATAAAACTTGATCCCTCTTCTTCCAAAACGTGGACTAAAGTTGTACCAGGTTTAAAATTCATGCTATTTCTGTCTTTCATTATGAAAATAAAAGTGACGGCATCTGTTTTAAACCAGGTTTAACTTTAGTCCACGTTTTGGAATGAGAGGGCAAGTGTTTTAATATCTACGTGGACGTTTTAGTTTTTATAAGGGATTTAGCATATTGCCTGAGGACTGAGAAAATGAGGTGTTTGTGGGATAAATGCTCATCTGAGCATACGGCTCATAAAAGCCTATGCCCAGCATTTTCACGGCGTAGTAGATGCTTTGCAGGTAAAACGCTTCATGGCAAAACATGTGTACCCTAAACGCTTCGCTGGCGTCGCGTCGATCCCATTTCATGTTGATAAACCTAATGCACTCCGACGACGAAATATTAATGCTGGCTATGATAAAAACAAAATGAGTAGGTATCTATGTAAATACGAAGATAAATAAAAGTCATTGTAATGTTATCGGGTAACTAAAAGCCAAGATATAAAAATTAATTGAATAATTTTAGTAATAGAATCGAAAACTTATATTTCAGAGAGTCCATAGGGATAGTAACAATTTTCCTTAACATCTAGTGTTAGTAGGTATGTAATAATAGTTAGGTAATTATTTTTTGGTGGGTGGGAAATCATCAAATGACCTTGTAAAGGCGTGTCAGACTTTTACTGACTAAAACCCACCCATGTTCCTTCGCTTGCCTATGCGCCAGTAGGGACCATGGTATCACTTTCGTGACTATTATTCCGGATGTCTTTTTTACTATCTGGACAAAACAGGGTATAAATCGTGAACAGAGTAGAAGCCTATAAACAGAAAACAGAAATTTCTTTTTTTTTCCCAAAAAATAATCTCGATTTTTACGTTTCATCCTTTGATGAAATGTAAAAAAGAAGATTGAAAGTCGCCACGAATTTATTTATAATTTCCGCGCGTAAAATGCTTAGAAGTTGATTTTTTTATATTAATTGCCGATTTATTCGTAGAATAAAAAAAAAATGTTTTAATAAAAGTGTAAGTACTTCAAATAAGTACATACTTAATATTATTTATATATACTGGCCTGTTGGTCTAGTGGTTAGTGACCCTGACTGCTATACCGGAGGTCGTGGGTTCGATTCCCACCCAGGACAAACGTTTGTACGCACGATCATTTGTTGTGTCTGGGTGTAATATATCTATAATATGTATGTATTTAGAAATATATAAGTATGTTTATCAGTTGTCTAGTACTCGTAACACAAGCTCTGCTTAGTATGAGACTAGATGGCGTTGTGTGCAAGTTGTGGAATTACGTAACACACTATTAATCGGAATCTGCATCATTTTGAAGCAAATTTCTAAACCATTGCTTCATAAGTAAGAAAAATTTGTCTGCACAACACGTAAACAACGCAATGAATGCAGATTGCGATCCAAACGATACCAACTAGTCCCAATCATTTGGCTAAAATGTGTTACGCAATTAGGCTGCTGTTCAGTCATGAGTACCAAACATCCATGCATAGAACCTTTCACATTTATAATATTAGTAGGATTTACTACTTCCACTATATTTCTACATACAGATTTTTCCTTTTCTAGGGGCTTGTTCAGAGTACCTCAAAGGCAGTGATGGTGAAACAGAAGAACCAAGAGTACTTGGACTTGTCATGGTACCCGGTCGTCACATTGTTTCTATACAGTTGGACGATACTACTCCGCCACAAATGTACTGTTATGATGAGTGATTCCACCCCATTGTCCTTGGTTTTGTAATTAAATACCCCATTCTATTCATAAGTCTCCTTAGTTTGATATTTTACATGATATTTATACTTACTTAATAGAGCTTAAATAGTTTATTTTTATTTTTTTAAGAACAAATAAAACAATGAATCAAATGAAAATGTTCAGAAATTTATTTATACATTACTCAATCATCTCATCTGCCTAGCCTTTTCCCAACTATGTGCACGAGCCCTTCACATTACTCAATATTTAAGTTTTCAATCAATTGTTTCAGTACATCTGGCTCAAGGTAAATATTTTTAGAATCATTTGCAAATGGGTTATAGTCATCTGTACTGTGGTTTGATTGTAATTTTTCTGATAATTCTTTTACAAGTTCATTAATTAAATGCTGAGATCCATTAAATGCAGTGTACAAAAAATTTCTACTTAATATATTATTTAAACAAACATATGGTTGTACTACTGTTTCATGTTTACTTAGTCTATGGTAGAAGTGGACACTTAAGTGTCTTACATCCTCATCTTCATCTTGCAACAGTATTATTGCACACTTGATTGAAGTAACTTTCATTGAATCAGGTAAGTTATCAAACTCATTTGCAAGTTCATTGTTAGCAATTGCTGCTATGCATCTCATATCCACATCGGAGTTTTCAAAATCACTGAACTTTCTTATGATTTTCATCAAATTCATTTTATCGTCAATCTGAATGTTTCCAATATTTCTTGCTAACAATGGAATACTGTATCTTATAATGTATACTGAATCTTTTTCCCGTAAATAATTCAAGAGTTCAGCTGGATCTAAATGGCCAGATATATTAGTAATTAGAGATATTTTAAAAAGTATTTTCCAAATAATACAGCTGCAATATTTCTTCTCAAACGCTAGCAGTATTTCAACCACCTTCAAAAGAACTTCACCTTTACATTTCTGTGTTTTAAGTTTCAAGAGAATTATTTCACAATACCTTTCGTAATTACTCTGCTTTAATATTATATTAAGTACAACTGGTATTTCATCCCACGGACTTATATTTAAGATGTATTTTTTCAATCGAGCTTCTGCCCACAGATCAACTCCAGAGAAGGCCGCCACATTGTTATTAACTACAAACATTGTTCCTTCAATATCTTCTAAGGTATAGTTGTTTATAAAAATATCTTCAAACAGTGTTGTACATGAATATGAGTGACTTTCATTAGTAAACTTTGCTTTGAATATATTTTCAAATGTTTCAAAAAGTGTTTTGTAAACCTGATTCGAAGAATAATACTTATGACACAGATTTAACAAAATTAAACAACCATGTAGAAAATTTTCCGACACAGAAACATGGTGTAATAAAAAGCATAAATAATCGCAGATATTCTGAAATTCATGAATGTTAAATATGCATTTGGCTGTCAAGCGTCTGACTGTGTGTATGGGACTGTCAAGAAGCAAGATCAAATGATCAAATAACTCATCAGTAACAGTTTTCTGTTCTACCATATCATAAGAAAAGTTGTATCTCTTCGCACTGTTTGCCAATAAATTCAAGATTGGTACTAAGTTTGAGTGAGACTGAACAATATCAGGTTCATTTCTATCTTCCAATTGTTCCATTATATATTTCCATAGCTTTGGTGAATGTGTTCGCAGCTCATCGCACGCGACGGTCGCTATAGTTTGCTCATCACTGCCTGAAGCTTTCTTCTCACCTATTTGCTTTGGTATTAAGGCTCCATACAACTGAAGAGCTGCATTCCTGGAAATATTTAAGAGTAGCACTATAGGTAAGTAAAAATAGGAATTGTAGTTAAAAATCAGGAATGTTGCAGATGCAGATTTTTTGACACCACAATCGATCTTAAGATTTGTTAATAAACTTTGTATGGTGCAGAAAACCTTACTGTTTCGATGGTGAAATTAGTAGCTCGTTTAAAACACAATACTCACAGTGCCAAATATTAAATGTTCATAAAATAAGCGCTACTAAACACGTGAATGATTTACGAGAAACAAATGACAAACGCGTCGAATCTTATCACCGAAATCTTTACTCCTAATGGTCTATCAGCATGTGGACAACACCCAATTTCTTGACGCAACATGCACTACTTCGACATCGCATTGATGATGGCAGATCAGCATAGCTATTCACAACCATCCGGCAGGCTATCCTATCGAAAATGACGCATTGCGATAATCTGGAGGCCAATTCACGTAATTTAAAACGATCAAAATCTAGTCTCAGTATCATCTCGGCGACAAATACATGTCAAAATGTAGGGAAATAAGAAGTAATTTTTGACAGATCGAGACTGAGATCAGACTGAACGTTCTTAAAATTACGAGAATTACCCTCCTTTTTCTTGCTGGTGGGAAATCATTAAATGACCTCTCCCGCTCTGGGTGTAGCGGAAGGGCGTGTCAGACTTCTACTGACTAAAATGCACCCATGTTCCTTCACCTGCCTAGGCGCCGCCAGGGTATCTTCCGAACTACCCACGGCCCTGGGGCAGGCATCGGTCCTTGTGGACCCCACGAGAATCACCCCCCTGATTTGCCTGGCCGTGGAAAACAAACAGTCGTTGTCTATTTGATTTAAACAACTGACCTAATTTTTGAGTTTGTGAACAGTGTTTAGAGGATTTCTGCGATAACATTGATGGATGTTCAATATGCACCCTAATTGCGTAACACACTATTAATCGGAATCTGCATCATTTTGAAGCAAATTTCTAAACCATTGCTTCATAAGTTCGAAACATTTATCTGCACAACACGTAAATAACGCAATGAATGTCCAATCGATACCAACTAGTCTCAATCATTTGCCGAAAATGTGTTCACCGATTAGGCTGATGGTCCGCAAGCGTATCCAGTGGTTGGGAATACCTATGCAGATGTCCAAATCGAAGCAGGTGCGAATATCCGCAACATTCCTGTTAAAATTTGTAGTTAGCATAGGGATCTACGACAATTTACCTGATTTGCCAATGATGACTTGTAAGATTATTGAACGCAAGTTCAGCCAATTTAGCAAAATAAAACATTATGTCTGAAGCTAACCGGCTGTCAGTGACAATTCTCGTCATAAAATGAATATAGATGGCTTTCGGCAAGTCATTCTGATTTTCGTCATTCTTCTTCGGAGTGTCTTTTGTGGTATCACATAATTGTAATAAAGTATTTATGAAGTAATGGAATAAAGTCTGAAACAAAGAACAATACATAATAACATTTAAAAATAATAGTACATTATGGTACTAGTGTGTAACATTGGTGATTACCACCGAGGCGCCATTGAGCCGTAGGCGAGGGTCTTAAGAGAGCTGAGGTCGGTAATCATCAATACACACATGTATCATACGACATTTTTCAACATACTTGTGAATAAAATAACAACAAAAACTCGTTTTTGAAGAAGAAAGTAACTCAACCAATAAAGTCAAAGAAAATATCACAGACTAGAAATAAAAGAACAGAAAAAATTGGTAGAGGTGATTGTATAAGAAAAATATTCCAGCATCCCTGCAAAAAGGCAATAGATACAGAGATGTAGGCAGTGTGTGAAAGAAAAGTAGACAAAAAAATAATACATAAAATTAAAAACAATTCACTAAAAATAAACAAAAATTATGAGAATATACAAAGATAGTGTTATGTGGCTAAGAGCTGATTTTTCAGTAGTCGATATCTTAAATCTAGACCTGATGACAACACACAGGCAGACAGAAATAGTTGAAAAACACACAGTTTAACATAATTTCTAAACAAAAGCTGTCAAACCGCATGAATATAAAACAGCGTAGGTACTTATTTTAATTAAAGTATTAACATTATAAGGGAGTATTGAGTTTGTAATGTGTTCAATATTTTTTTACCTTTCCCTTCTTCATATCATTTGATACTATTCTGTGCACCATGATAGATAAGCCTGCACCCCTTCTCGTTATAGACGCCATTTTATTGGTTTCTGATATCAAATCGTTCAGTTTGCATCTCAGTAGAGTGTTGGGCACTTCTGAAGCTTTGTTTTCTTCAGGCAAAGATGATAGAAATTGAATGCCTTTTCCTGAAATTGAAAAACGTTTAAGTAGTGCTGTAGCGCTTATGAGGACGCCGCGTCGTGGACTATCGGGGTTTGTACACACGGCTACACATCAAGCTATACATTTCCAGTTTTAGCTGACCTCTCATTGTATAGGTTTTTCGAACAATTAGAAGTCAAAATACAAGGTAACAAATATAAACCTTTCAGGAATTGAAATAAAGTTGAAAATAAATTGCCTTCCAATAATGCGAGAGAGCTTCAAAGTGGACTGGCGTGTATTATGTCGTTAAGGTAATTTATATTTTTCACTTTATCTTAAGAGAAATAACCGCGCTGAACTGCGATTTACCATGTTCCATGCCCATAGACATTAATCAAATGAAGATCTGAAATCTATTTACCTAGAGAAGCTCCTGCAGCTTCAATTGCTCCTTTATGACGAGATGTCTCCAAAACGTGAGTAATAATGTTTAGGCACTTTTCACACATACTGGCATCATCTTTATTTAGCTGAACCAAAATCGATGCTAAATCACAAGACGCCTATAATAATGAAATCATTATTAATAACAATATAAAATATATAAAAAATAGAACTGTTAAAATACTACATTACAATGTACATATGACAATAAATGCAGTGCATATGATATTTAACGTAATGTACAAAAAATTACTGTAAGTAGTCCATTATAGCTCGACAAGAAATTATCGCCAGATCGTAGCAAGTGTGGTTAACGCCGTGCATTGTGCTTTTCTCTGTAAAAATTGACTAATTAGTTCACAGAAAAGCGTGACTTAAGTGCTGGAGAGCAGTGGTATCGGCCACGACTTACCAAGTTGTAAGTCGTGAGTTCGAACCGCGTCAGGCGCTTTACTTTGTGTAAATTATTTCATCGCCACTGCCCTCAAAACGGTGAAGGAAAACATCGTGAGGAAACCGGCATGTCCTAGAATCAAAAACTTCGAAGACATGTGACATTTACCAACCCGCACTGGGCCCGCGTGGTAAATTACGGCCCACTCCCTCTCACTGA